>JAVDBV010048247.1:0-17596 GCA_032619315.1 Piper longum | reverse complement strand
CCCACCGACTGACCAACCTAACCCATCCCCCCGCCAGCAACGCCCACTATCCCCCTCCCCCGGTGACTCCGCCACGCCTCGCTGGAGAGAACAGGCAGAGGCAGCGGAGGGAGGATAAGGGGGGCATTTTTATTATTGTCCAGTTTTAATTCTCATTTTAGTCATTATCAAGTTTTAATTCCCATTTTACCAATGCATAAATAATTTATTTAATATAAAACTAAGAGTATTTTAGTAACTTATCCTAAAAAAACCGATTTACCCCGATTCAAATTCCGATTTAAATCATTCGGAATCGGGGTAAATCGCCCGATTCTGAGCCCGATTCGGAGCCGACCAATTCGGCCCCAAAATCGGATCGGCAATGCGCCGATCTGATTTAAATCTGCCGATTCCATTCGGAATTGGCCGATTCATGCAACCATGATTAAGAGTATGCTGACAGTTGCGTACGTGAGCGCAAATCTCTTTTAAGAGGTCCAAAGTCTACTTGAGTTTTTTGTTCGACTCAGTTTGTGCTCATTAATATTATGCTCGAAAAAAAATATGTTTTCAATAACCCAATTTTCATACGCGGGAGACTCATAAAGACTTAGGAGAATTGTTAATCATAAAATTATTAGTTACAGAGATTCATTCATAGAGTTGAACTCGGTAAGTTAGAGTGGAGTCGACTCGTAAAGTTTTTTTGGGATATATTAAGGCGACTTTAATTGAGCCAAATATAATTTAATCGAACGTCAATGAAGGTAGCTGTAGTTCCAATGCATGCAATTCATTATAATTACCTTAACTATATGTTTAACCATAGACATTAAGGCACTTGTGACACTATGTCTGTTGGAAGTGCTATTCCAAACTAGTTAGGGTTTGGTAAACATCTTTATGTTTTGTTTATGAGAAAGTAGAACAAATTAGATAAGATAGAAAAAAAAAGGACAAAAAACTTTTTTTCTATTATTCTAGCTTTCGTGTGTTTATTTAGAGAGAAGATGAAAGAAAATAAAAAAATTACTTTTAAAAGAAATTTATGTGTGTAGTTGTATGTAAACATCACATTAGATGAAGAGTTCTATTTCGAACCAAATACATCCTCATCGAACCACAAGAATAGAGACCGAATAAATGGGTGTACAGCGTATACTGGGCATACGTAAGAATAGTCTAGATATTGAAGGCTACTTTATATTTTCTTTTTCTCATTTTTTTGTGGCAAAAATAGGTTGAAGAATTGAATTCCCCTTTAGGAAAATATCTTCTTTTTTTCGTATCATTTTACTTTTCAATGAAAAAAAGAATAAAAATGCACAGCTTTTAATCTTGCCCAGACTTTTTCCACAAATCAAACATTTGATTTAGGAGAACAAAAACGATTTTGCTGATGTCTTATTGGCCCCACAACTTTTTGGGGTCCAAGTGGGGGTGTTCCATAGCAAGTGTAGTCAGAGTCGAGTTCTTTCTCTCCTCAACTTCACCATCAAATTCTAATAGAGCTAAAAAGTATTTGAGTCGACTTAAGCTAGCTTGATTCATATTTATTAGTTCTGTTTTTGTTTATAATTTGTATTAAAATTTAATTTATAATGAAAATATATAAACTTTGACATAATTATACATAAAAGATAATTTAATTATGTATAAATTATTTAAATTTGATATTAGTTAATAATATTTTCTAATTAGGATGTATTTCTAGAAAGATATTTAAGATAAATATGATCAAAAGTCTTATTCCTCATATAAAGTGTCAAACTTCGAGTTAAGCCGTGCTCAAGCCTAACTCATTTAATATCGAATAAAATTTCGAATAGTATTTTTTTAGTCGATTATCAAACCAAATCGGGTTTAACTAAGCTTTAAACAGTTTTAGGTCCCACCAATCAACTCCGAAATGGGACCGGACTATATCAAACAAACGACTCAACATGCATCTCAATAATAAATTCATTATCTAAATTAAAACACAACAATGCATGAAACCCTGATAACTACTTAATAAAAGTAATTAACACCAACAAATAATGTATTAGCTAAACCTAACATAAGAAAATCAACTAAAATTAAGTAACACTAATTAGTCAAATCACATGCCTATATATCGTTTTTGTTCATCCAACCGTCTATGTAAATTAAGAGCTCATAAAATATCGAGAGTCGAGACAAGCTAATTATACTAATGTTTTCCCTAATTACATGCGCCAATTACTGATTATGAATGACATCCAACTGATATGATACCCCACTGTCTGTAAAAGCCCAACCGGCCTTTACACTTGTCATTAGTTTCTTGCTAAAAGTCCAACGCATGCATGCATGCATGTTTAACCTTGTATATTTGCCATCATAGATCTTGATGTGCTCTGTATATAACATTTAAAATGGTTGGTTGGGAGTTGCTTTATAATTTATACTTCCAGATGAATGACTCGTACTAAATTATAGAATTAGGGTAGAAGGCGCCGTCAATTGCAGCTGGGACATTATGTTGGGAAATAAACAGCTTCTACACTCACAAACAAACGATATGTAGAGAAAGCATGGCCTATGTCTTTCTGTTTAACTAAGTGTAATTTGAACAATATTGCTGGCTAACTCGGTGGCCTTGTCAAATTCGATCCAGACCATTTTTTTAAATGTGTGGATCAATCATCAAATTATATATATATATATATATATATATATATATATATATATATAGTTTAATTTCACGACTAATATATTGTTGTTTCATATGAAGGAAAACCGTTGAGAGTACTCTCTGGTTTTTGCTTGTGTAAATATCCTAGATTCATTATTTATGCATGAATTATATTAGCAATTGACAAAAAAATTGTGTTTAACTTCTAAATTTGTTAAAAAAGCATGGTCACAAAAATTTTATTTAAATTTTCTTTCACATCAGTGACGGTTTTATCTTCACTGGCCTGGTGCCATATTTTCTTATAAATGTTTGGTAGGGGAGGGGGGGTTTGGGGAATATGTAAAATTCCGACATTTTATTCCTGATTTGGCTTTTGAGTAATTACTTGTGATATTTACTTATAATTTTTTGATTGCAAAAATTATTTGTTACCACATAAATAACAGCTGCTTAGTTCCATTCTAAATATGGGTGTAAACAAGCCAAGCTGGCTTGCAAGCTTTTCACAGTCGGTTCGATTTGGTTTGAGCTTCTGCTCATTAATTTTGTACTCGAAAAAATATTCGGCTCAAAATAGATAGCTCGTTAGACAATGAACAGAGCTTGAGTTAAGGAGTGTTCGGCTTAACTTGGCTGAAAACTAGAGCTCGATCTGTTCAACCTCGAAAAAATACTCGGATCGACTCTGTTTGTTAATACTATTGAGGTCACGTTGAACTTATATAGCGTTGGAAAGAAAATTTTGATCTTATATAAGTAAAGCACGAGCCAAACACGAATATTCACTCGATTAGAGTTTAACTCGAACTTGGCTCGAGCTCAACTCGAAAATACAGCGAACCAAACACGAGCCAAGCCTAAACACTAAAATTTTGGACGAGTTTGACTTAACCCATAATACATAAAGCTCGTCAAATAATCAAACAAGTTCAAATATGCTTGTCAAAAAATAAGCCAAATTCAAACAAACCCATGTTCGGCTCAGTTTGGTTCGTTTACACCCTAGTTCTAAATCCTATTGCAAATATTTTTCAAATCAAAATTAAAAGCTATTTTTTTCACTAGTGTAAATGATTCACAAAATATGATTTTATATCATCTTGCATAAATAAAAATTGAGTAGAAAAGAAAAGCCCTTTTCCACTCATATCAATGTTTAATATGATCATCGTTCGAGTTTATCTGTATTGAGATTGACTAGAGTTTAAATGGACAAATATCGCCTTACATTATTCAAAAGATATAGTCAAGATTTAAGTAGAAACATTAATTATAAATTTTTATAATATTTCAATTGATGAACTGATTTTTCATTTATGAAATTAATTCAAAGTAAGTTATTCTTGAAAAAAAAAAGTTATAGTGATTTAACTACCATTTATTTCTCAAAACTTGATACTTATTGCAAATTGTGCATGCATGCAAGGCAGCTGGTCCTTTATCCGCATGCATACAAAAGCTTTTCCCACTCAAAATCTACATCGCAAGCTGTTAACGATAGTATATTCACACATAAACATAAAAAACTGATCAACAACAAGACCTTAATTATCCTTTATCAGCATGTAAAATCAAGCTTTACCCACTTTTTAAACCTACATCTAGATCATTACAAGTATTTTCACGCATTAACATAGGAAATCGATCATCAACCAGTGCTTAATTATACTTTAGCAGCATGTAAAATCAAGATTTACCCACTTATTATATCTATATCGAGATCATTACAAACATATTCACACATTAACATAAAAAACTGATCATTAACCAGAGCTTCATTATCCTTCAGCAGCATTTAAAATCAAGCTTTACCCACTTATTAAATCTACATCATGATCATGACAAGCATTTTCACGGATTAACATAGGAAATCGATCATCAACCAGAGCTTAATTATACTTAAGCAGCATGTAAAATCAAGTTTTACCCACTTGTTAAATCTACATCAAGATCATTACAAGTATATTCACACATTGATTAACAAATAATTAGGAGAGGGATCATCACTTGCATATTGTTGTATCAATAGCCAGTTTCTGAGTAATCAAGCCCACCAATATCTCTAACGAAAATACCTAGCTGTTTCATTCAATTGAATCCCAAACAAGGCCGGCATCAAACTTCAAACTCCATGTACACACTTTGATCACAACTCTACCTGCAGCATCACTTCAAGTTTTTACTGGCAGTAAACCTTTAAAAATCGGCTATAAATGTGTGCATTTGCTTTCTATATACATCGCCTGCAAACCAGATCATACCATCATAATCCCTCTCTCTCTCTCTCCCCCTGCAACCAAAACAAAGAAGCAGCGCTGGTATATATCAAACCAGAGGTTGCACTCCACAACCCCTAGATGGATCTCTTGCCTCTACTACTATGCGCTTTAATGGCCGTCGCTACCCTCCAACTCCTCTACAAGCTCTACCAGCAGCGCCGCGACCAGAGCTGCTACCTCCTCGACTACGTCTGCTTCAAGCCATCCGACGACCGCAAGCTCAGCACGGAGCTGTGCGGCGAGATCGTGAAGAGGAACAGGAACTTGGGTCTGGACGATTACAAGTTCTTGCTCAAGATGATAGTGAGGTGCGGGCTTGGAGAGGAGACGTACGGCCCTCGGAACATCATCGCGCAGGTGAGCAACTGCGAGGAGCCGAAGGAGGGGGACGAGACGTATACGGGCACGCTCGCCGACGGGCTGGCCGAGATGGACGAGTTCTTCTTCACCACGCTCGACGAGCTCTTCGCCAAGACTGGGTTCTCGGCCCAGGACGTCGACGTGCTCGTAGTGAACGTCTCCATGCTGTCCCCGGCCCCGTCTCTGAGCTCTCGGATCGTAAACCGGTACAAGATGAAGGAGGGAATCAAGACGGTGAACCTCACAGGGATGGGGTGCAGTGCCAGCATGATCTCCCTCGACGTGGTAAGGAACATGTTCAAGTGCAGGCCCAACACGATGGCCATTGTGGTGAGCACCGAATCCATGGCGCCGAATTGGTACTCCGGCAACGACAACTCCATGTTGCTAGCTAACTGCCTCTTCCGATCGGGGGGTTGCTGCATGCTCCTGAGCAACCACGCTGCTCACCGGAGCAGGGCCAAGCTCAAGCTCAAGTGCTTGGTGAGGACGCATCTCGGGGCAAGGGATCAAGACTTCAATTGTGCGGTTCGGGAAGAGGACGATAGAGGCTTCGAAGGCTTCCGACTCTCCAAGGACCTCCCCAAGGCCGCCACCCGCGCCTTCCTCTTGAACATGAGAGTGCTCCTCCCCAAGATCCTCCCCTACTCGGAACTCCTCCGATACGCCGCGGCGCGGCTCCGGCGGCCCAAGGACCTGTCGGACGGCGCCACCGTGAACTTCAAGGCCGGGGCTGAGCACTTCTGCATCCACGCCGGCGGGAAGGCTGTGATCGACGGCGTCGGCCGGGCCATGGGGTTGGGCGACTACGAGCTCGAGCCGGCTTGGATGGTGCTGCACCGCTTCGGCAACACATCGGCCAGTAGCTTGTGGTACGTGATGAGCTACATGGAGGCCAAGAAGCGGCCCAAGAGGGGGGATCGGATCTTGATGATTAGTTTCGGTGCTGGGTTCAAGTGCAATAGCTGCGTCTGGGAGGTCGTGAACGACATGGAGGACCCCGGCGTTTGGAAGGACTGCCTCCACCGGTACCCGCCGGAGAGCTTGGTGAACCCTTACTTGGAAAAGTACTCCTTCATCAATGACCTCACTCCCGAGGAGGCCTCCAATTACCGTGATTACCAGGAGATAAACTAAGGTTTATCCTAGTAGTAATTGTTTGCTTCACAGTCACGAAAATATTATATTTAGTGTGTGTTTTCCATTGCTGGATACAGGTTTTAATTAAATGGGTTTTGCCTTGTCATCTGTATTTGATCATTTGATGTTACAAATTGGTGTAATCTACTCTGCCTTTATTTCTTTCAAATAACTTAAGTGACGTGTATTCAAGTGCAAATGTTATCTTAGATCATGTTGGAGGTGATGGATTTATCTCACATTATATTGAAGGTGATTTGTGACTTACTTATACATAAATTAATGAGATAATTTTATTTCTTAAACTAGTTTTTAGATTAAAAAATTCGACAACCAGTTAGGTACTTTGCTTATAGTAAAAAAAGTATGGGGTTTGGGCTTGAATTGACGCCTTTTGAATATGAGTTGGGTTCTAGGTGGGTGGCGTGTTCATGGAGCCATGAAGGAAGAGAAAAAAAAAACGGAGGGGTGGGTGCTTGTGGGGCAAGGCCACCTAGCCTCGAATAGGAGGTGGCTTAGCTTTGGATCCCCCCAGCTTGTATATTACATAAATAAATAGATCAGAAGGGGGGTTGGGTGAGATTTCTAGACCGGACCGGGCGAGAGGTGAAGGTTGGAAGATTAGATTGTCCTCCCGGTAAGGAAGAGGGGTAAAGGTGTTGTCATCTGTGAGGACCCTCCCGGTAAGGAAGAAGGGAAAAGGTGTTCTCATCTACGAGACTCATGAAACATGTTGAAAGTCCCTGGGTTTGGTATATTTTGGAATTTTACTATAATATATAGACCTAGCATGTAATGAGGGTGTAGACCTAACATGTAGTGAGAGGGAGATGAATAGATCAGAAGGGGGGCTGGTTGAGATTTTTGGACCAGGCGGGAGGTGAAGGCCAGATGATAAGATCGCCCTCCCGGTAAGAAAGAGGGGAGAAGGTGTTGTCATCTATGTGACCCACGAAGCCTGTTAAAAGTCTTATTTGGGCCTGGTATGTTTTGAAATTTCACTATAACGTGTGGGCCTACTATGTAATAAAAAGGAGATGATTTAGATGGTAACTAGGTTACTATCTCAAATTGGAGTCTCATAAAATTTCATTATAACATGTGGACCTAGCATGCTAATATTGAATTAGAGTTTACTTAAACTTCGTTATAACATGTAAACCTAACATGTTACCATGTGACAAGGGGGAGTGATTCAAGTAGCATGATGTGTGAGGGGAAAAATTATTAAGAGATGATATGGGTGGTATGATATGTGTGGAAGAGAATTATTGAGTTTATTTTATATATGTTCGAATGTGACTAGTAATTTGTATATAACCATATTTCTAAACTTGTTGAAAATACATTTTAGGGGCCACTGGGCCTAACGGTTCACATGTATCAATTTTTTCTCAAAATACGATGTTGCCTAAAAATTAAGTTCTTTGATTTCATCAAGTTTTCTATTGTTTTCTCGTAGAAATAATAGACATATGCATGTGTATTACTACTGGTCACTAGTTCGATATTCAACACTATCCTCTCGAGTAATGAATAGACATGGATTGGAGATGCCAATTTAGGTAGGGATCATAACTTTGGCATTAAAACGTACGTTGCCTGTGCAAACTGCCGACCATCTGATACTGTTGTGACAGTGTTAGCATGTGGGTGTGGTGTGGGCGCTTGCTGGACCTTGTACTTGCCGGTGAAAATATTGGGTACCAACCACTAGCGTCAACGAAGACAATCGTTGCAAAATAAATACCAGCTTTTTCTTGAACTGGGTCGTTTACAGGGATGAACACAAACATAGAGATGAGTGGTGTCTTTGACATTGATGAAGTTAGGCGATTGAATCATGTAAAAGTCTTGATGGAGGTGTTCGTATCGAAAGAAACATTTTGGACATCGAAAGGGTGGGAGGGCCGGCTCAGAGTGATAGCTATTCTATTTCACAGTATATTGTTTGAATGGTACTCCGGTTAATTTGAGCATTGAACTAAAGATCTTATAGGAGATGATCGAAGTAGTTGGGACCCTGCTGGGTTGATGAAAGGATATGCATCATTACACTATGATGCACATGTTTTGTGAGAAGTATATTCATAATTCAATTTTAACAAATAGAAGACTTATAGAAATAGAACAGAAATTCAGTGGTCATAGCCACCACCATCACATCAAATAAAAAAACAACCCAGAATCCAAAATTTTTTCCTCTGATTGGTGGCTATGGAAATTCACTGTAAGAACTTTAGAATGATTTTTAATGAGCTCATACAGGGAAGAAACCTTATTCATCTAGTTAATGTGGAACTTCTACAGATTTTTGGAGAGCAGAAAATAATCAGGCGGAGATGAACCATTTATACAGATTATAATGACCTGAAAGTTGTTAAAATAAAAACTTGAATATCGAAATTGATTATTTAATCTAAACCTTAATTGCAATTTGAAATAGTGTAAGGTGATCATGTGATTCCCTACGAGGGATATTTTTATTGATTTATTTTACGAAAACAATTTTAGAAATTGGGAAAAATGATATTTAACGTCCAATGGGAGGATGCAAAACATTCATGCTTCTGTTTCTTAACAACATTTATGTTCTTGCAGCTCGTATACTACCTCTCAAGAGAGAAAGCCTCAAGTTGCACCACCACCCTTTGGCTTTGGTGGCGATGGCGGAGCCTCGGGGGTGGTATTTCTTCCGGAAATGGGAGTGCGTCAGGATATGGATGCGGTAGTTGTGCTGGGTCTGTAGGGCTTGGTGGCGTCGTATGGGCGGCGGTGGTGGAGGAGGTGGCGGTGGCGGTGGCGACGGTTGGCAGTGGCTATGCCGGTGACGGTGGTAGTCCCAGTGAAAAGTTGGAGATTATGGCGGCATGTAGAAGGGCCGTAGAGTTTGTACTAGAAGTAAATTTAATAGAACAAGTGGTAATTCTGGGTGAAGGATCTTGGGTATAACATTTTAGGGAATGAATAAAAAATATGATTATGCTGTAAACTTTGAGTTGTGTCTTTGGTTTGTTGGTATGTTTTAAGGTTGAAATTTTGCTAATAAATAAATATGGAGTTTGAGGTTTTCTTAAATATTATGATGGTTTTTGCACTTAGTACATTATACATAATTCAGTGGTTTCATATATGGTGATGTTGCACTATATATTATCTTTCCCAAGTATGATTGAACTATATATTAAATAAAAATAATATATATATATATATATATATATATACACAACTATATAGATAAAACTAATTCCTTATTTTGTTTGATGAATCTTTGTTTTACTACAAAGCCTTTAAATCCCTTCTATGTATACACTGGAGGAGGAAATCAAGTATCCATTGGATCCTAAGAAAAAAAATAGGAGATTTTTTTTTTACTGGAAGTGGGTTCAGGAGAATGCTAATGCTTGTAATAAAAATAATTTTGGTATAATCTGTACAAATGAGTTTAATGATATAATGAATTAGAGAACATAAAATCACATTTATAAAAAATGCGAGTTGTGACGATGAGTTATATTGAGCTCATGGGCTTCCTAAAATGACTACTAGACTTCCTGAAATCACTTAAAAAGCCCATATAATCATCTATTCGTAAGCCCACATAATATTCAGGCTTTCAATATTTGAACTTTATTTTAATAGTTTTTTATTTTTAAATATAATAGAGATTATAATTTTTTTATTCATTTTTATTTTTAAAGAATTGGTTTCATCAGTTTTTAAATGTTTGAAGGTTTTTAATATAATATAAAAAATTAAATATAATATTTGTTTGAATATTTAAATTTACATTATTTTTATTTTTAAATATAATTAACTTTTGGCCTTTTGGCTTTTTTTTTATGCTAGCTAGGGTTTAAAAAAATCAAAATAAAGCTACTTAACAAGCCTACAAAAATTTAGAGCGAAATTTTTTTTTTATTTAAGTACATGACCATACTTAAAAGTCTAGAAAATTATATAGTCTATTTAACTCCAAGTCAAATTAAAATCATTTATATTATTCTTTCAATACAATAAATAATAGCTATATGTTCCTTGTCCTGAAGACATGACATTGAGAGATAACTATGTAATTTACTTGAGTGGAAATTTTTATTAAAAGATTGTTTAAAACCTAACAATTCATTAATATTGGCATTCAATACATTTTTACCAAAACTATATTTAGTAAGATATATCATCAGAAAACTTAAACATTGTACCTGTTACTAAACCGAATTTATAGACACTACTTATATATATTTAGTTAAACCAGCTTGAACCAAAATTTAAAACAAATAAAATATTTATTAGACATTGAAAATATTTTTATGGTCAATATTTAATAAAGTGCTTTTTAAAATGAAATGAATTTTAACAAAAGGAAGTGTTTTGAGAAAAATATAGTTTAAAAAATTAACAACTAATTAAAATGATACAAACGTCTAAATCATACTGGATTTTAACCAGTATCATTAAGTTGCACTGGTCGATAAAATATTTTATCCATATGACTTAACCATACCTTCCAAACAAAAGTTCAATTATCATTATTTATTTATTTTTATTAACATAAAAAATTAGCGGTGTGATTAAGTGGTGATTTGTATTTTATGTTATTTTATTTATTTATTTATTTTTTGGAGTGTGTGCGAGGCGTTTCTTTTCCTTTTTTTTTTTTCTTGTTATATAAGAACCCCTCCGTCGTATGTGTAGCCGCTGCCTGCTTGCTTGATTAGGGTTTTAGGGCGCCGCTAGTTGGTTACGTCTCCTCCCCCCCAATCTCCGCCCACCACCACCACCACCACCTCTGAACAAGAAGCGGCCATGGACAGATACCAGAGAGTGGAGAAGCCGAGGCCCGAGGGCGCCATTAGCGAGAATGAGATACGCATCACCTCCCAAGGACTCATCCGTAACTACATCACCTATGCCACCACCCTCCTGCAGGTATTTATACATATAGCTTTTTTTTTTGTTCTTTTTTTCCAAATAAATGTTATTGTCTTTGTTGTGTTGGAATGTTGATGTTTGCTGCATGTTGTTCACATGCATAAATATATTTCTATATATTAGTATTATTAGAGGGTTGAATGTTTGTTCTATTTTTATGTCCTATTGTTGTTGTATCTCTATCTGATGGTAGGTGTGTTTTTTATGTTGTGTTAGTGGTATTATTGGTGGCATGGAATGTGTCACAGGTAGGTTCAATCATTGTTTAGCTAGATTGAATAGACAAATGATTTTTTGTGTATTTTTGTTCCTTTTTGCGCTTATTGCCAATGCTAACTTCTTGTCTCTTATGCTGCGCGTAGTTATTGCTCATTGGAATGATTCAGTTGCTGGCAGAAAATCCTCTAATTTTTTTACATGGTGTTATGGCTTTGTGCTGATGCTTAAGTAACCTCACAGTTAAGGAGGATGAACTGCGTTTACTGTATCATGGTCTCCATCATGTTGCCCTTACTGAATTAGAAGCTATATATGTCTTTTGGGTTTACAACTGTCGTTAGCTTCAATAGTGTTGATGTTACTGTGTTTTTGTTTTTTTACAATATTGGCTATTTAAGATGTGGGTTTTGCGCCTTTTTATGTGCTGTGCTCTGATGGCGGCTGGTTGTGCTTAAGAGATGAGTTATTGTGTCAGCAGTGTGTTCATGTTATTCTGTTATGGTGTGATTCAGTGGAAGAGCGCTAACGTTTGTGAATGTGGTCATGAGTAGTTTCAACATGGAAGGGTTGGTAATGATCTTGATTAGGAAAATGGTTTATTATTTTGTTTGGGGTCATGAGACACGTTGGTGTCGAGTACATTGTATCATTTTGGATCATCCACTATACATCTTTGCTTGCAAATAGTGTAGTTGACAAAGCTTGTCATTCTTGCTGTGTGTTTGTGTCTGTTTTCCAGTGGGTAGTCATTGCGGATTTTATGCATGCTATGTGGAGGTATGTGTGTGTGCTGGCTGTGGGTCGATGCAACAATAATCCTATATTTATAAATGATTGTATCTCTTTTGTAAGCCTTTACTGACTCAATTTGTAACCCATGGGGGGAATGCCATGAACTGGATGTTCCACATCAACTGTTCTTGACGGATTCCCTCTTCATAAGTTTGTTATTGAAGTTTCCGTTTTATCTTCATATTTGTATTCTGAACGTGTGCCGAGTTACACAATTTATTCCCAGGAAAAGAGAGTGAAAGAGATTGTCTTGAAGGCCATGGGGCAAGCAATAAGCAAATCCGTAGCAATTGCTGAGATCTTAAAGGTTGGTCATTATATTTTTTTGTGCTGAAACTTTTAGACTACTTGAAATGAAATAACATCGAGATAACTTTTTCATTTTTTAAAAATTTTGGTTAAACAGAAACAAATTCCAAAGCTGTATCAAGACACCACCATTAGTTCAGTCAGCATAACTGATGTTTGGGAGCCCATTGAGGAGGGCCTAATACCGTATGTACAACAATTATGACCTATTTATGTCTCCTTGAAATTTGATATTATATTCGAACACATTTTGTGACACATTAATGTTGCCTTGCAGCCTTGAAACAACTCGCCATGTTTCCATGATTTCAATCTGCCTTTCTATGAAAGAACTAAACGATAATTCTCCTGGGTATTTTTTTGTAGATGACTTTTAGTGCCTATGTGATTCTTGTGATCATATAACTTTCTACAATATCCTGTGATCATAAAACTTTCTAAGTGATTCTTGTAGATATCAAGCCCCCCTTCATGCTGAACAGAAAAAGCCAAATCAATATCAGCAGCCACAGCAGCAGCAGCAGCCATACAATCGGCCATACAATCAGCACCGACAGCATCAGTCTTGGCAAGTGCATGGTGAAGTTACTGATACAAATGAAGGTATTAACTCTTTAAAAATAAAGAATTTTGTTGCAATATCTATATATCTTTACTCATGAATCTATGTGCAGAGTCATATGGGAGAGGACGTGGCCGAGGAAGAGGGAGGGGAAGAGGAAGAGGTTGGGGAAGTGGAGGTTATTATAACGATAATCAAGGTGTTCGCACATGCTTTATTGTGCTTTTTATATGTTGATTTCATAAAATGCTATGGCTGTTTGTCATTATTTTTAAATTTATTGTGAATTGCATATTATATTGTACTTCTAAATTTTTCTTTGTAACATATTTGGAAATAGCTGGTGCATTTTTATCTCAGAGGCTGTCCTGATTACATGAAACAACGATGTCAGATTGAACCTAGGTTAACCATAACGCATGGGGAAAGCCATGATTGGCAATGGTTAAGGACTATTAGAATCACATAATATCAAGCTCACCATGCTAATACTTCTGAAACTTTTAACAATAGAATTGTATCTAATAGTAATGTTTTCCTTTTTTAAGAAGTTCCTAGGTGACGCCACTTTCTCCTTTGGTAAGGTTTAGTTTAGGATATCCTTCTTTTGCTATAGACTTTGGCCAAATCCTTTATTTGATTTTTCTTACTATGGTCTGCATCATGGTCCCACTGAGTCTATAAGTATTCATTGCTTTTGATAATATTTACAGATAAAGGTTGATTTCAAGCTCTATTCCTATAAATTATTTTTATTTTACCAATTTACATCTAAGCTGCTAATCTGAGGATCATTCCCATTGTTGCTAACTTTTGATTTCCTCAGAGCCATTCTCCAACTGCAGGAGAGGCCACTTAAGATGATATCATTAAAGGAAATTGAAAATTTTAGATCACCCACATTATTTTTTGAAGCATTTCTTGTTAAATTTTTTGGGAAGGGTAAATTCATTATGCAAAGGTTTGAAATGGTTATCTATGAATTATGATTATGATTTCAGAAGACACTGGTCTAGGGTTTTAGCAGACCATCTTCTTCAGACATTTTTGGCTTAACAATAGTTGGGAATCATTATCGTATTAAGGCTGAGTTGGATGCAGAGGGGCTAAAAAGTATAGATTTAGCTGTCTAAAACTTACTGACTATGAAGCAGTTGTTATAGATACGATCATGTCTAAATTACAGTCTGGATTAGAGTTGTACTAAAACTGTACTGGTAGCTGTGCTAGCTGGAGAGGTTGGGCTGAATTTGGTGTTAAGGTAAGTTCATGCTCTGGCCTATAACAGAGTGTAGAGGCGAGGATGACACTAATGGGGTTGTAGGAAGGACAGAAATGGTAGCTCCATTGCAGCTTTGCTTCTGGTAAAAGATATTTGGAAGGAACTGTACATTAGAAGTCAGTGCAAAATAATCGAGGAAGTTAAGTTTGACATAACATAAAGCATTTTGTGGTTTTTTCCCTGAAGCTTTTTGGATAAAGTACATTAATGTTTGAAAATTGTCTGTGTAGTGAAAAGATTTAATCTCAATAAATTTTTTTGGCACCAAGCAAGAATTTTTCATTGTCTGTGTAGTGAAAAGATGCAATTTCAATAAAATTTTTTGGCACCAAGCAAGAATATTTTTTGAGTTATTCTTCCCACTATTATTATTTATGGTTGTTGATGTCTATTTTGATTATATCTCCTTGCAGAAAATGGGCGTAATTACAACTATGGTGGCTGGAATCGTGGTGGTGAGCGTGGTAGAGGTTATGGTCATCCTGGTATGTTTTTGTTATGTTTTCATGATTAGTGTTTTGATTATTGGGAAGCATAATTCACTTTTGTAATTATATTTTAGGTCGGTCGCCACTCTTATGTTTATAGGCTTCTAGTTTTGACAGGCAGCCGGCAGGCAATGCTTGAACTATGATAGTTGAAATTATAGTGATATTTAAATTAAAATGCGCTGAGTTGATATCCATAGTGGTTGGCTTGAAGATAGGATTAGCCTTTTGATGTCTTCTTTCGGTCTTTGACTTTATGTTTATTAAGGATGCTACTGTATTTTCTTGCCTGATATAGCTACTCATCTCTGATGTATTCATATCTACAATTCCTACCCTTGATTTTTACCCTGACAAATCGACCTTTTCTAAATTGTTGGAGGGTTTTAATTTGAATGTTCTTTACTTATTTGTTATCAATATATTTAGGATATAGTTCCAACGTGTGGGATACTAATATTTTTACAAGAGCAAAGATTAGCAATTTGCATCTTTGAAGTCAATGTTTCTTTTTAATATTTCTGTATGTAATTATGTTGACTACGCCAAACGGAAAATATAACTTGTGTGTTGACTATTCAATTCTGTGATTCACTGGTTAGGTGGATATGAAAGAAGTGGTGGCCGATATGATAGGAACAGCGGGTATGATAGAAACGGCGGGTATGATAGAAACGGTGGGTATGAAAGGAACGGCGGGTATGAAAGGAACGGCGGGTATGAAAGGAGGTATGAAAGGAACGGCGGGTATGAAAGGAACGGCAGGTATGAAAGGAACAGCGGGTATGAAAGAAATGGTGGATATGAAAGAGGCCGTGGTGGTGGCCGGGGCAGAGGAAGGGTGAGTGGTGGACGAGGAAGAGGTGGTGGAGCTGGAAACAATGCCGGTAATGCATAGGATGTCAATGTATGGTTCAGGGTGGAGAAAACTTGAGGAGGCAGACGGTTTACTAGGATCTAGGAAAAATTATCATTTGTTTGGTTCTTCTCGCATGTTTGGCTAGACCAGAGCAAGGTTTGATTTTATTTAGTTAAAACTGAGTAGTTGTGCTATAATATTTTTTTGTTTGCCTACATTATGTGTTTTCTCCATGACCGTTGTATGGTATGATTCCTAGTGTATGGAATCTTTATATTTGTATTCTTTTGCACATACATCATCTCTCTAGGATAATCCATGGATAGCATATATTACAACACTTTTCTAGGGTTCACCAGAGATTGTTGATTATCATATAGAATAAGGCAGTTTAATGTGTTAGTAAAAACTGAATTCCTCTGAGAGGTTGAATTAGTCTCCTAGCCAATGTTGGCGATAATTTCATGGCCACCACATCGAGGAATTTTCTTATGTTAGGCATGGAAATATAGATTCTTCCAAAGTGGGCATTGTTATGTAGTTGATTTGACGTTTTTCTTGACAATTTAATAAAAAGGTCTGTTTGGTTGGCCTTAAAAATATAGTAAATAATATATATATATATATATATATACGATAAAATGATATGAAAATTTTAAAAATATTCATAATAATAAAATAACATACAAGTAAAATGTATATTTTCATGTGAACGTATATTTGTCTTTGAAAAAAATATTATTTTGTAAAATTTTTATATTTACTTGCACTTTAATTGAAATTTTTATATGTTTTTTTATTAAAATTAAATTTTTTTGACCAAATATTAAGTATTTATATATAAGAAAATTTGTAATCTCCAAATTTTATATTTTTTTTTGTTTAATTTTAAAATAAGCAAACAAACTTTAAATATCGTTATAATTATAAATATTTAACTGAAATGGGTAAAGTTTATTTATATCTTATGTATTGATGTTTTCATTTCTCTATTAAAGACATCACTCAACCATAACCACATGGTATATATGTATTATTAATTAATCAATGACAACCTCATTTTAAACAATTTTTAGAGAGCATCACTCAAGAATTATTCATAATTAAGTAAAAAATACTGTTGATTACTCGATTTAAGCCTATACGGCAATAAGCAAATATTTACCTTAGCATTGAACAGAATATTTCTACAAAATAATTTTTCCACCAGCTATACTTTATTATTATATTAATATTACTTTGAGGGATATTATTATGCTTTTTTGGACACCATTATTATGGTTTTTTAATATTTACCCCACCAGCCATATTATTGGATTAGAGGCCATTTGTCTTCAGTAGAGACTCCAGAGCAATTTTATTTTATTTTTAAAAAAATGAAAAGAAAAGCAAAGAAGAACAAATCATGGATATGTGCAGCAACTTTGGAGGTGTAGTACACTATAATTCTGATCTAGAAAGGCAACTAATTATTAATTATATATATAATAATAATAATAATAATAATCTATCATTTATCGACCACTAGTTTAGATCAGCTGTCTAGGGTCAATTTTTTTTTATTTTGTAATTCCCACTATATATAAAAAAAATTTCTTATAATAACGGTAGAAAAGTTGGTTTTTGGATTGGGTTTGACGTTTCCCTTTCCTTTTATTTTTGCCTTGTATATAAAAACCATTTTCACATTCTTAAATTATCTCTCTCTCTCTCTCTCTCTCTCTCTCTAT
>JAVDBV010048246.1:0-17541 GCA_032619315.1 Piper longum | reverse complement strand
CGCCGGCGTTAACACTCCGAGGTCGTGGTGAGAAATTATATAGGAAAACCATGAGTGACGTGGACGGCTCAGATCTTGCCATGTGGCATGATCTGGAATTCCAACAATTGTAATAGGACCCACATATAGGTATATCTAATATACCTATGGACGAAAAACTCGATTGAGACCGTCGAAAATCAAATCTTACTTGAGCCTAAAAGTGATTCGATAGAAAGGAATTAAAACAATCATGTTAAATGGACCCCAAACTTAGAAATGTTAAAAATAATGACTCGTTCCTCGCTATACCATTCTTTTTTTTTTTTGAGGAAAATTATAATAATAATTATTGTTGTTATTATTTTCGAGGTTTTTACAATGTATGATGTGAACATGCATGTGCTGCCCCACGTAGGCTCTTCTGTCTTAAGCCACCTCTAGGTTAAAATCTTCTTCCGAACGATGTTAATTTGATTTTAGTTGGTCCAATAAGTAGTTTGCCAAGTCTATCATCATGGTTCAGTCCGGCCTCGGGCTGATTCAGATAGTACAATGTCATTTCAACAACTTCATTCTCTAACTCTACCTCGTCCATAAAGTAAAACAAACAATAAAATGATAGAAACTTGATATCCAACCATTTATATCTTATATAATACAAATTCCACAATAATAAATGAGATGTTTCATTCAAAAGAATAAAACTTTTATTATAAATTCCTCATATATGTTTTATTAGTTTAAGGTTTTTCTTTTAAAGCTTAAAATCAATTTTATTATTTTTTTATTAATAAGGACAAATAGACCTCACATTAGGACCAATTCAACGTAGAAAAGCAAAAGCAATAACTTTTCACTTACATTATGCCCATTTGGAAGGGTATTTAATCAGGCAGTTCGGTGAAGGAAGGATACAGAAGATGGTGGTGTAAAAAAAAGCTTCAAATTTAAGAGGGAGGGTGTAAAGGAGGAAGATCATTAGGAGGATGAAGGCAGTTGAGTTGGAAGGAGGATGAAGATGGAGTTGGATAGAAGAGCCAGGGTCGATGTTGAGAGGAGGAAGCCAGCAATGATTTTAGGGAAAAGAAATGGGTTTGATCTTTCAAAATTGGGGCTTTCGGGCACTTGTTAAACCAACCCAATGATTTAAGCTAAATGGTTCACTTTTTACCACTTCTCCCCCCAAACTCATATTCAAGGGGTATTTGTGTCTTTGCAATTTAAAAAAACCACTAAATCATAAAATTGTAATACGATACCATTTAATCGTAATTAGTATATATTCTTATCATTAAATTATAATTTTCTCATATATTTTAAAATTTTTATGTCATTTCCACTTCCAACCAAGCCCTAAGGGTAGTTGGTACTTTTATCAATATTAAAATACTTTATTCACTCAATTTTATTGAAATCTATGCACCTATAGTTATGAACATATGTTAACTATCTCAATTATAAAAAGTTTTAAAGCTAACGTAACATGCCCAAAATAATTACTGTAATTCATATGGTCGAAAAACGCTTTTCAAGCATTACGAACTGACCTAAAATATCAAGGCCATAGGATCTGACGATAATCAGGATCTACATGCGGCATAAAAAAAATCTTCCTATAAAAGAAAGTTCAAGTTCCAATGAGCGGGTAGATTTATCTCATCTGCAAAATTTTGATGCAAAAAAGCTTCAAAGCACTATGTCCTTTCCCATGTTTTGAGCCTTGGAAATTACTACTGTTTGCCAGTTATAACGCTCGTGACACTAATACTAATCAATTGGTCCTTCACATATAAACCGTGGAAGGAAATAATTAAAAAAGAACAAACCTGTAAATCTGTAAATCTCAAACTGCGTTGAACTCTCTCCTTAGTATCTCCAAGAGAAACTCGTTCCAAGTGTCCACTGGACCAGGCATGCACCAGTGCAGACAATCTTGTGGAGGAGGTTCACCATTGGGACCTCTCTTCGTTCTTTTGTTCGGATCAGTATTCCTGAACGGGCCTGGATGGCCATCATGGCGAAGGCTAAATGGTTTTGTAATGTCCATGAGCTTCAACATGGATTGCTTTGTTGATTTCTTCAGTGCCACCTCTAACGCAGCTACCTGTTTTGCATGCATGGCCTCGGTGAACTCATTCTTAATAACTTGCGCCTCAGCTAATGGCTCAACGTTGCCTAAACAAGAGCCACCGGAGTTCCAAGCACCGCCTTCATAGTGATAAGGCGAAAAGGACCGGACTACGGTCAGACCTTTGTATTTGGGATGACTTACAATAGCTGTGAGGCCCAGTGACCTTTCAGGATGCTTTGAATGTTAGTAAACTTCATTTTACGTGACTTGTAAGGCCACCACAACTGACCCCCAACTATCTCATTATTCAATATATATACAGCTTGCCTTGCAAACCAGTGGCCAGAAGAGAGAACTACCACATCATAATTTGGGAGAAACTCCATAAAATCTTCATCTGGGACATCCAGGAAAATTTTGTTGATACCTTCAGGAGCATCCTGAAAGGCATCTGGAGATTTGTGAACAAGCCATGAAGACCATATACGAACTATATACACAGAGGCCGACCGGAAATACCATCGCTACCACCTTCGATTTCCTCGATTTGAAGGTGTTTCCACCTGAGAAAGAAAAATAAATGACTAATGAAAGAATCATTCAAAAAATAGGGATTCCAAGGAGATCTATATGAGAAGAAAATCATTTAGACAGCAAAGTTATGGGATCTAATATTCGGCCAAAGAAAAATACAAGTAGATGTGCGTGTCTGCTGTTTTTCAGGTAAGAAAAAGAGACCAAAGGAAATAACATTGCATTTGTTATGAATCCCATCAAGAGAGGACCAAAGCAAAAGGTGGATAGGTGTAACGAAATATGTGTGTCCGTAACTCCCCGTTGCTCATGCATTATCGGTCCCAAAGCACAAATAAAGGACAAATGATAAGGGTTAACATTAGAAAGGTCACTGGGCCATAAAACTTCATCCATTTGTAATCATATGGATCATAGTTTAGTATCCAATTCTCCCATATCAAGAAGAAGATACAAATATGGTCTCATCAGGCCATAAAACCTCGTTCATTTGTACTAGTTTAGGATTCATATCTGCGACGCCTTCTTGGTATTAGGTGCAAGAAGAATAAGAAGAACATGCAATTATGGTCAATGATTCTAAAATGGCTAAAGAAGACCACTCCCATAGAACATTAATGATAGTAGATGATGAGATGACAACAATGATGAAGGTAGTAGTGAGGATGAAACAGCTTAGCGCTACCTGCCATAAAATGCAAAGCAAAGATTCCATTTGATTGCGTGCAACTGGATCACCAATAAAAGCAAGTGTCTTCCCTCTCATCAATTCCAAAAACTTCTGCGCATCAAATCGAGGAAGATCGCACTGAGAGGGTTTCCATCTCCAGTTTTCATATTCTTTGTTAGGTCTCCCATTGCCTTGGCAATTTTGCATCTGAGTTAAAACGGGGCAAGAGCTGTTCGTGTAGAGTCGGCCCAATTCATCATAGAACCATTTACCAAGGTAAAGATCACAGCTGCCTACGAAAAGATAAAATTATAATTTGTTCAAATTTTAATTCCAAAAAACAAACATGCAAATTGGCTAAATCATAAAACAGACATAAGAAGGTGTCAGCACTCGAGTATATTTAGACAGGAAGCTTTGTTAAAAACTAATTCATATGAGTTAATCTTCCCCAAAATATTCTTTGTCCAAGTCGTACCATTAATTGAGAATGAGATTTCACATAAATTTAACAAGCGATCAAATCAAACAATTTTAAGCTGGAATCAAAGCAGCCTAAATCTTCTCTCCCCAGATAAAACACAGCTAGCAGAATACTGTATGCAATATCCCAAGAACATTTCCACATAAAAATGAAAGCAACGACGTTAAGCATAGATTATTAGTTAAAGGAAGTCCATGCCAAGGTTGTATTAAATTGAAGAAAGAAAGGGAAAAGTAACAAAATTTGCAAACTATAATTTAAATTTAGAAGTACACCAACTATAAAACTAATCTATACATGGAGGTTAAACAAGTTATAACTAAAAGCGAAAATCACCTGATCCAAAATTTCCTCTTCCATTTGACAGACCTGATGCTGGAGGATGCACTATCACAGAGCTGTTCACTGTTTTGTCAAGAGTGCCCTCACCACCGGAATAAATAAGACTACATGCTTTAGACATTTCTAGCCCCACAGTAGCATTTACTGTATCAAGTTAAGGCCAACATGGAGGTTAAACAAGTTATAACTAAAAGCGAAAATCACCTGATCCAAAATTTCCTCTTCCATTTGACAGACCTGATGCTGGAGGATGCACTATCACAGAGCTGTTCACTGTTTTGTCAAGAGTGCCCTCACCACCGGAATAAATAAGACTACATGCTTTAGACATTTCTAGCCCCACAGTAGCATTTACTGTATCAAGTTAAGGCCAACATGGAGGTTAAACAAGTTATAACTAAAAGCGAAAATCACCTGATCCAAAATTTCCTCTTCCATTTGACAGACCTGATGCTGGAGGATGCACTATCACAGAGCTGTTCACTGTTTTGTCAAGAGTGCCCTCACCACCGGAATAAATAAGACTACATGCTTTAGACATTTCTAGCCCCACAGTAGCATTTACTGTATCAAGTTAAGGCCAACATGGAGGTTAAACAAGTTATAACTAAAAGCGAAAATCACCTGATCCAAAATTTCCTCTTCCATTTGACAGACCTGATGCTGGAGGATGCACTATCACAGAGCTGTTCAC
This sequence comes from Piper longum, assembly GCA_032619315.1. NCBI lineage: Eukaryota > Viridiplantae > Streptophyta > Magnoliopsida > Piperales > Piperaceae > Piper > Piper longum. Next base: position 12,764 of record JAVDBV010048246.1, on the reverse strand, counting down.
TGTTTTGTCAAGAGTGCCCTCACCACCGGAATAAATAAGACTACATGCTTTAGACATTTCTAGCCCCACAGTAGCATTTACTGTATCAAGTTAAGGCCAACATGGAGGTTAAACAAGTTATAACTAAAAGCGAAAATCACCTGATCCAAAATTTCCTCTTCCATTTGACAGACCTGATGCTGGAGGATGCACTATCACAGAGCTGTTCACTGTTTTGTCAAGAGTGCCCTCACCACCGGAATAAATAAGACTACATGCTTTAGACATTTCTAGCCCCACAGTAGCATTTACTGTATCAAGTTAAGGCCAACATGGAGGTTAAACAAGTTATAACTAAAAGCGAAAATCACCTGATCCAAAATTTCCTCTTCCATTTGACAGACCTGATGCTGGAGGATGCACTATCACAGAGCTGTTCACTGTTTTGTCAAGAGTGCCCTCACCACCGGAATAAATAAGACTACATGCTTTAGACATTTCTAGCCCCACAGTAGCATTTACTGTATCAAGTTAAGGCCAACATGGAGGTTAAACAAGTTATAACTAAAAGCGAAAATCACCTGATCCAAAATTTCCTCTTCCATTTGACAGACCTGATGCTGGAGGATGCACTATCACAGAGCTGTTCACTGTTTTGTCAAGAGTGCCCTCACCACCGGAATAAATAAGACTACATGCTTTAGACATTTCTAGCCCCACAGTAGCATTTACTGTATCAAGTTAAGGCCAACATGGAGGTTAAACAAGTTATAACTAAAAGCGAAAATCACCTGATCCAAAATTTCCTCTTCCATTTGACAGACCTGATGCTGGAGGATGCACTATCACAGAGCTGTTCACTGTTTTGTCAAGAGTGCCCTCACCACCGGAATAAATAAGACTACATGCTTTAGACATTTCTAGCCCCACAGTAGCATTTACTGTATCAAGTTAAGGCCAACATGGAGGTTAAACAAGTTATAACTAAAAGCGAAAATCACCTGATCCAAAATTTCCTCTTCCATTTGACAGACCTGATGCTGGAGGATGCACTATCACAGAGCTGTTCACTGTTTTGTCAAGAGTGCCCTCACCACCGGAATAAATAAGACTACATGCTTTAGACATTTCTAGCCCCACAGTAGCATTTACTGTATCAAGTTAAGGCCAACATGGAGGTTAAACAAGTTATAACTAAAAGCGAAAATCACCTGATCCAAAATTTCCTCTTCCATTTGACAGACCTGATGCTGGAGGATGCACTATCACAGAGCTGTTCACTGTTTTGTCAAGAGTGCCCTCACCACCGGAATAAATAAGACTACATGCTTTAGACATTTCTAGCCCCACAGTAGCATTTACTGTATCAAGTTAAGGCCAACATGGAGGTTAAACAAGTTATAACTAAAAGCGAAAATCACCTGATCCAAAATTTCCTCTTCCATTTGACAGACCTGATGCTGGAGGATGCACTATCACAGAGCTGTTCACTGTTTTGTCAAGAGTGCCCTCACCACCGGAATAAATAAGACTACATGCTTTAGACATTTCTAGCCCCACAGTAGCATTTACTGTATCAAGTTAAGGCCAACATGGAGGTTAAACAAGTTATAACTAAAAGCGAAAATCACCTGATCCAAAATTTCCTCTTCCATTTGACAGACCTGATGCTGGAGGATGCACTATCACAGAGCTGTTCACTGTTTTGTCAAGAGTGCCCTCACCACCGGAATAAATAAGACTACATGCTTTAGACATTTCTAGCCCCATAGTAGCATTTACTGTATCAAGTTAAGGCCAACATCAGCACAGAAAACAGCTACTGTTGTACATCACGGGAATCAGAAGTTACCAGATTCAAACAAACTTGTCTGGTTGGACAGCCTCAATGTTGGAATGGACTTCTCGGTAGAATCTATGTCGACATTGCCGGCATCACCTCCGGATCCATCAGCATGTTCCCCAAGTGGAGCGACTTGCTTAATTTCGTCTGCTTTTTCTTTGTTAGGAAGAGACACAACATCTACACTCCCACCCGGTCCAAAAGGCAATAAGCCAGTCTGTTGCAGTCCATCCGATTTACCAGATGAAGGAGTGGTCTTCTCACTGATCACATCCTTTCTGACAAGCTCCGGGGATTTATCTTTTTGCATCAATACTACAGACTCATTATCACTGAGAAAAGCTCCAAATTGTCTATAACTGTCTGTATGATTTAAAATCAAAATCCAAGAAGCTAAAACAAAAAACAAAGCTATACTCCCTGCTGGAACAAAAATAGAAGATATAGTCTTTGGCATGGTGAGTATACCAAATATCACCATAGAAAAATCAGGTGGCTTTACTTGACTTTAAAAATAAATTGGCATTCTATTAATACTTCATTCCGACGAGACCAACAAGCTGAATGTGTGATTTGTTTAAAGACTGCAATGCACCTTCACTGCCTCAAATTTATTTTTTTCACAAAAAAAAAGACAACAATTTGCCCCGAACAGTATATGGGAACAATTTTCACATTTTGGGATATGCCGATTCATCATATCACTTATTGCACATAAACCTCAAGTGACAGCAACATAACAGGGTTATCCCAAGATCTGACCCGAACAGTATATGGGAACATGGAGCTCCTGAAAATTGAAAAATAAAAATATTAAGAAAATAACATGACAATGACACAAATTTAAAATAAGAATGACTCCCCACAATCGTAACATCATTAGTACTTCGAGGTCAATATTTGTATCAATGAGAAGATATATATTGGGAGGTAGAGAATCATTAACAAATCTCACTGTAATAAAATTTGTGTTTATAATTTTATCATTACATTCTAATCGATATTAAAGATTCATCGGGGCTTTAGATTTCTCAAGTTTTGATCACAGAAAAAAAATGAAACCATTATCTGATTGCTTTGTTCATTTCTCTTTGTATTTAAGAAAAAAAAGGGAGAATTTACATACTTTTCTTGGGTGAGAGGATTAAATAAAAATATACCGGATTCCATTTTTCGTGTTAAAATCTAAAGTTGATGCCCCCTATTGCGGCCCAAGGTCAATTAATATAGATATTTCATCTGATTGGTTTTTTTTTCTTATTTAATTTTTGCAAAAGATGCTGACTTTGTGATTGATATTGATAGGATTTGTTTCTTTTTCAATTCTGATATGTTCAAATTTCAGTGTTATTTATTATAATTTTTTCAAAATTACAATTTAACAAAATAATCTCTCATAAATATGTGTTTCTGGTATCTGCTTAAGCATTTTATTCGAAAGAAATTGCTTTTAATGAGGTTAATGATTAAGCGTCAAATCTGCAATTGGTTATAGTCATGAGCAATAATTCTAGAAGGTCGTTGAGGAAGGACATATTTTTCTACATGCTACATGTAGGTCAGTTATGTGCAACTCAGAGTTGTAAACACTTGTTGACAATTGATTGAAGAAAGCTCTAAATTCATTTCCTATTCTATAGATACAGTTTTACTTGGTATTAATCCATGCTTTTAGATTGGTACAAGTAAGAAACAACTTAGATCGTATATGCTTTTATATGACTCAAGATCTGCCTTAAGATGTATTGTTTACAAACAAATAATGTCAGCTTACTCTCCTCAAAATAAAGTGATACTATTGTACTACGTGGCATGCTTTAGTAGTATGATACTATTCAACAAATTTATATTTTAGTTTCAGAACTCCTTGTGTCAGTACTTAAACATATGAAGGATGCAATGGAATTGAAAACTGATCAATGGATATGTTTTCAGAAATAGAAAACATAAATAGAAAATTGTTTGTCTCTGAATCAATCTTTCTTTCTTTTGATCAATTAAAATGCTTTTATCCTAGAAAAATTTGAGATGCACCACATGTGTTCAATGAAAAAAATGAGTGGCCAGTTCGGTTGTTAAGGTCAACCTATATTTTTAAAAAATACTCCCATGATCAGGCTTGATCTCATCATTTACATTTAAAAAAACTAAGTTTAGATTCATATTATAGGGTTAAAATTTTATCAAGAATTCCTAACATCACTATGAACAACATTACATGCTATCCATTAACAGATCATACAAGGTCAAAGAGTAAAAATTAGAAAAATGGGTGCTTATGTCACTGTAATGGTGAAAGTTGCCACATTTCCTCAATTTTTACCCTCAAACATATACATTATCGGTCATTTAAGGTAAAATATCAAATACAAAAGTTGTATATATACATGTTACAAGTGCAACAAAAGAAGAATAAAAAATTTTAATTTTAGAATACTAAGATATGATTTTTATATCAAAATAGTACAGACTAATGACCTACATACATTATAAAAAACATATTTATTTATTTATTAGGCCAAATAAGATACCGAGAAATCAAAATGCTCCTAACAAGAAGATATATATGCTAAAAATGTCAAAAAATTGAAACATGACAAAATGTTTGAGAGAAACATTAAACAATGAGACACAAAAGCAATGCAAATCTGAAATTAATAAGGGAAGACCAAGGGGAGGTCTTTCGAGACATGGAATCTCAAAACCTATCACCCTATGAGGTTAGAAATGTAGAGGAGGGTGATTAGAGCTCCAAGGTGAAAGAAGAAAGCCAAGGAGAGGAGACGAATGTTGATGTAGGTAATGAGGGAAGCAGAAATGGTGAAAAACTGAGGGAAAGGGTGGGTTTTATAGAAAAAAAGTAGTTGGTTATGACAAGTCATAGGTATGGGTGTCATACCTAATGAGGTATTGGTTAGATAAGGAGGTATGATTTGACTTTATGATGTCATAGGTATTAATGGCATACTTAAAGAGGTATGGGTTGGTTAAAGAGGTATGATTTGACTTTATGATGACATAGGTATAAGTATCATACCTAAAGAGGTATGAAATGGGTTAGCCCAAAATAAGAAATCATAACCCTAAAGCGTTGGGCCTACCTCAGGAATTACACTACAGGTCCCAAAATCGGGTTAGGATGGTCCAAAAGGGTTGTCAATCACACAACAAGCACATAAAAGACACATGATGGACCAACTCAACTAGCCCAAACTAGCGTGTATCATCTAAACTAGTCTTAGTACATTAAAGACATGTGTGTACTAAACTAGCATCCCGACCATCAAAGGGCGCAAAGGTCAGGCAAACATACACCATATTATATACGAACCTCGACAAGAATGTCAGACCATACTAACCAAATTCGAATAACAACCGAACTGACATTAAAACCCTTGGGTAAACGTCCTAGGTTTTACAATATAAATATACTCTATTTCTCTCTCTCTGTAAAACCCCATGTTCGGGTTAGGGTTTTACCCGATTTTAGTTTGCCCTATTTGGGTCTATATCACATTGGTTCTAATGAGCCCGAATCAAACTAATTTTTAAATTATGAATATGGGCCCAGATGACTGTATGAGCATGTTATAGTGGCTGATTATGCCAAACAAGCAGATAATAATATTACGAGTTATCAGTGGATACTGAGTTATACAGATTGGTTTGTATATGTTAGACAGGATTTTAGGCCTAGATTTAGGCTGTTGAAGCGTTTAGTATCTATTCGGGATTTTATGGGTACATCATTTCCATGCAGCATAGGAATTTCAGATCACTTAAGATTGTGCTCATGTGGGCCCATCTTGATTGAGTTTAAAGCTAGGATCATTTAACCTTATTTCCTTGATTCCTGCCTATAGAGTCAATTTCAGGATTCGAGTCAGTTTCGAGTTCAGAAGGACTCGATCCGAACTTTTCGTCCATATCTATAATGTTTATACCGACCGATAGGTGGGTCCCACTAGGTCACGAGTTGTCGGACACTAAGATCGTGCCATGAGGCAAAATCTGATCCGTCCACTCAACCCTAGCTGCCCATATAAATTTTGAGGTTTTCACTCGTTTCCGGATTTCCACCTTTAGCACCACTGGAACTTTAGCTCGCCGTCGGCGACACCCTGGCCCTCCTCTAGTCAGACCATCAGTACGGTTGTGATCATCTCGCGGCCGGCTTTCGAGTCGTACCCACGATCGCCACCGTCGCCGCCATAGTCGCCGTCAGAGACGATCGTTTTGGGGTCGGTTTTCGCCACCGCCGCCGCCCGTTCGGGTCATTTTCCGGCGACGGTGAGCCACCACCGGCCGATCCGCGAGGTGGTCATGGGGCGCAAGTACGGTGGTCGGGGGCGAGGCGGAGACTCGCCGGCGGTGGGTCGAAGTGGTGACGGCGCTAAAGGTGGAAATAGTGAAAACGAGAGAAAATAAAAAAAATATATATGGGAAGCTAGGGTTGAGTGTATGGCCCAGATCTTGCCACTTGGCACGATCCGGATGATCGATAGCTCGTAGACTAGTGGGGCCCACATATGGGTACACGCACTATAGATATGACGGCAAGTTTAGATCCAGACTGTCCGAACTTGAAACCGACTCGAGTCCTGAAATTGACTCTATAGGAGGGAATCGAGGTAAGAAGGCTAAATGGGCCTCGAATACTGAACTCAATCAAACTGGGTGCACAGGGGCATAAATCGAGTGATCTAAAATTCCTATGATGCATGCAAATGATGTACCCATAAAATCCCAAACGGATACTAAATGCCGCAACGACCTAAATCTAGGCCTAAAATCCTATCGAACACATACAAACATATCCGTATCTATGAGTATACACTGATAAGTCGTGATCTTATTATCTACATGTCTGGTATAATCAACCATTATAACATGCTCATACGACCATCTGGGCCCATACTCATAATCTAAAACTAGTTTGGCTTGATCTTGCTCGTACCAACTCGATGTTGACCCAAATAGGGCAAAACTCAAATAGGGTAAAACCCTAACCCAAAAATGGGGTTTTACAACATGCTAGGGTTGATTAATTGATGTTGATGTGATTAAGGCCTAATTATTGATTAAGTGATAAGTGACATGATTTGAATAATTGTGAATGAACAGTAAGTGATCTAATGAGATAAATGAAGTCTGAGCATGATAATTGACCACAACGTAACGTAAGAATGTATAAGCAAATTGGTATGAATAGGATAGGTTAGGATTACTTTTGCATTGATGATTATTGATTGTGATCGATGATGATTGCATTGTGAGTGTGATAATTAGGATGAGTTTGATGCATCATTTATTTAGCGGGCGTCAGCTTCTAGATTTGATGTGTAGGTACGGAGTATGAGCTTGCCACATAGGTGCGATGACATGCTTGGAACTTCTACCAGGTTCGTTTAGGATTTGTTTCTATTTTACGCTCTTTTTATTGCATGTTTGGTTTATGACTTGCAAGACGGGTAAAGTGGTGTTTTATCGGATCCCACTTAACTTGGGCTATTTAGCTGAACAGTTTTCTGAGATTAATAACCCTCGAGGATGAGATCCCTCGAGAATGATTTTGAAATCAAGATCCACCACAAGTTTCCTTCGGGCTTATTTTATAAATCCCTTCCCAGGCATATATATATTTTTACCAAGTTTTTATTGAGACGAGAGATGGCGAAATCGACTTGCACGTACCATGACCGGATACCGTGACAGTCAAAGTGGGCTCTGGATTAATGAGTGGACTATTCCAATCCCGAGCGATCCTTGCAACTTCGCGTTTGAGTTCCTCATACCCAGAGAACACGGAGGTTTATAGGTACTGTTAAGTACAGCGGATGTCCGGACTTGTGGTTCAAAGGGTACTAAAGGTGACTGGCTGAGAGTACTCAACCTTCGTGCTTAAGGCCAGGAGAAATATGGAGGTAAGGAGAGGGCTTAGGATTCGAGACCATAAAATGAAGTAAGAAAATGCCGAGAGAGGTATCAGCAGTAACAAATCAGACAATTCAGGATGCTACTGGGTCTGTAGCCTAGTGGCTCCTCAATTGGTGCCCTTCAAAGAGTTCACGAGGAATATATGAATGTTTTCTTTCATATGAGAGTTTGCTCTCATAGCCAGTTTGATATTAGTTATATTCTGGACTAGTAACACTTGTTACTGATGCGTTTTCGTACTATATGTAGGTGACAAGTATGAGATGGATGTGTCAGCCTGAACAAAGGAGTAATGAGGTCTTTTGCACACCCACATGTTGGGTGATTGAATGTTCAATATTTTATTTATGATTTTATTATATTGGAATTGAAGTGAGGAAATGAAAAGCATGACGATGAGATTAAATGCTAAGACATGATGACATGAGGTGAAATGTGATTATTTTGCACAGGTAGGTTGAGACCCAAGTTCAGAATGAGTATACAATAGATTAGATTCTGTGTGAAAGAAATTATTGATATATGCATATACGTTTATATGTATATTATTTAGACAGGGTGGCCCCTAATTGCACTTTTAGGGGAGACATTGTCCGTTTTATTTCAGATGTTTAATTGATTTTTATCATAATTATATTGATGTGTAAATTAGTTTGCATGTCATCTATGTAGTATTATGTTAGAGTTTTATGCATTCATCCATGTATGACGAGTTATATCTTCATCTTATGACGCCAAGATTAGATCCGCACGGGTTAGGTTCGGGTTAGCTGACCTAACTGGGGTTTGTAATATACCGGTTCGATTCATGAGGGTGAACCAGATTTGGGGTGTTATAGAATTGGTATTAGAGCCACTCTCGGTCGATTAAGATGCAAGATACTGTTCTAGGTGATGTGTGTGCAAAGACTGCTCCGAGTCAAGCTGGTAGGTATGTTTGTCCTTTTTCTTTACATGCAGATTTTATCATATATTAGACGCATAACATTGTGTTCAGGGTGGATCAGAAATAAGTGGAACCAGCCTTTGTTGAGCTGACAAGTTATTTCCATGGATTTCTATCAGTATTAGATTGTTGCTCAGTTAGATGTGAGCAGGGTACATTGTAGTGCTAGCATAAGTAGATTGGGTATAGGATTCTATCTTATACTAGATCTAGATGTTAGCGGATGTTAGCAGGAATTTGATAGGAATGCAATGATGGGCTTACAGACCTACTAGTTCTTTCCTTCGCATAAGAGATTTGGATGAGTAAGGGTGTCTACATGTGCAGTTAGCTGGATGTTGATCAGGTTTCTGCCTTTTGCATGTCACCACATTAGTCCTACTTCCATGGGACATGGTGTACATCGTGGGAAGGAGTTTGAAGTATGGAGCTTGAAGGAAGGGTGAAATAGAGGAGCTTGAAGTATGAAGATACTAGCAAGTTAGTTGGCACATGATTTGGACCACGGACTGCCTTGGATAAATCCTTAGGGATTTATGCCAATGGAGCGAATGAAGTACATAGAGCATAGATGAGAGTGTGTGCAAACAACTTGAGATGGACTACTCCTAGAAGATAATGATGAATGAGGATGAGTAGCGATGTAGATCGATAGTCCAATGGGCACTACACCGCACTCCCCTCTTCCATTAGTTTATGACCTACGGGTAGTAGTTTTGGCTTTTCTTGGCTTGATAGATGTCTTGATATGATGAGGAAAAGATCAAGACTGCCATTGCCTATGAGACCAGTTATTTGACGAGATTTCACCAAGGATAAGGCACCAGATTAGTGATTATCGTTTGAAGACTAGATAGCACTGTGAGGAGCAGTCATGTGTGGGTCTAGCATATGTCACCATGGTACGTGTCAGCACTATGATCCAAATCCCTTTGGATCAGACGCGCATAGTTGGACAACAAGAGCATAGTGGTTAGCAGCCACCTTTAGGGAAATGACACATGGAAGATGACATATCAGAGATAGTAGTGGATTTGCGATGCATATGATCATGATCAGATTTTAGCACTTAGATAGCATCATTGTTGATAGAGTTGGATAACCACCGTCCGAGATGCGCAACCACCGATTGAGTACACAACCGCTGACGAGTACGCAACCACTGATTAAGTTGCACAATTGTCGACCGAGTGCACAACCACAAACTGAGGTGCACGACCGACGATCGAGATGCACTATCACCGACCGAGTATGCACTATCGTTGTCCGTGTAATGCTCATCCGCTGACCGAGTAGATTAGTTAGATCTTAGTAGGATCAGAATTTGAGGAACAAGATATAATTACTGTAAAAACCGTAGAAAAAAAATATTTGTTATTTGAATTATGATTTTCGTAAGAGTAAAGACTCGAAAAAAAAAATATATATATATATATATACAAATAAATAAATAAATATTCGATGCAGTAAGATCGGACGTTGGAGAATTTTATTACCATTTATATTAAAGTTCTCTACCCGGTCAATTATCATTTAACCGGTTAAGTAAAACATATCATTTACTCGATTAAGTGAAAGATATTCTTTACCCGGTTAATTATTATTACCAGCTTAAGTGAAATACGGGCGTTAGTATGTTTTCACATTCCCTAGCCGTATTGGGTAAAAGGACGTCATTTTTCATTTTTATATAAGGGGTAAGGGGTGTCATTCACATTATTTCCTGTTGCCAGATGCAGGTTTCCTCCTTGCTTTGGTATTTTCCTCTTTGCTTCTTCTTCTTAATTTTCATACATGCATATTTTAGATTGATAATAAGTTTAATTGCATTGATAATAAGTTTTATTAATCACAGGTACTAAAGTTTTAAATCAATAACAAAAATTAATCACTGCTGGAATAGTACCATCGACGATCTCCTTGCCGGGGATCATGGCGGTGAACGATCCGACATGGGAGGATGACCCTCGTGGTTGACCAGTCATGACCAATTGTCCTCGGAGATGGAGGCCGACCTGAATTAGCGGCGGTGAAAATAGGGCAAAAACAGGGGACGGCAGTTGAGGAAGAAATTCGACCGGCATGGGCAGCAATCGAAGTCCAATCCGGTCGGGAAGGATCTCTGGAGGGTTGAGGGTACCAAAGCAAACATCTGATCGAGGCAGTGATGCTCGTCGGTGATGGAATTGGCCACGCGAACGTGCTGCTAGGCGCGGTGCTGCTGGCGTCGCACAGCTGAAAAAGAGTCGGGGTTGGTCAGGGCGGCCCAGCGATGACACGACGAAGTGGGTGGCTACTATTTGGAGAAGAAGAGAGTTGGGAAGACTTGCAGTTTAGTTAATAAGGGCTTACTCGACACAGGCTTGAGTTTAAAATAAAACTAACTCATAATAAATCTTTAGAGATAATTATTTTAATGGGATAGATGTTTAAAATTGCTAAACTAATTAAATAAAATATTATACGAAATTACCATAAATAATAAAAATACGGTCATGATAACCGATCAATAATTAGTCGGCTTATTACAATCGATTAAAATAAATTAGAGGGTTATAAATGATAAATAAGATAAAGATGTCACATTTACCATATTAAATTAATATTTGGTAATTAAAACAAATTTAATAACAAATTAGTAAGGAAGAAAATGGGTTACTAAAATATAACAGAGTAGAAATTATGAAATAGCATAATTAAATAGGGAAGGGCTGAACCTTATTAAATTAGATAAATTACAAATAATTGTATTAGTGATATCCTTAAATTAGGATGATACAAATAATAATAATAAATTCCGGTTCAGAAATAAATTATTTAATGCTGCATATTATATTGTCGAAATTTAATATATAGATTAATTATTTAGTTGCATGCATTTTCTACACAAATAAAATTATACTTATATATAATTTTATACTCTTGTTCAGATTAGGATTGTGGTCGCAACTGCGGGATTACGTACAAGCTAACTAGGTCTGTATAATTAGTAAAACGTTGTATATTCCCTTCTGGCAGCCCTGGTTGGCCTAAGCCCAGATTTGACCTCCATGCACCGTGTGTAACCGGGGTCAAGGACTTGACTCAGTCCGACACGAGGCCGCACCTTTAAATTTATTTGTAAGACAATATGGAGTCTCTAACATGAGGCATCACCCACGACACGAGGCAGCACCTATGAAATAGGGAGTCTCTGTCATGCAGCGGCAATCCAGAACTTGAAAACCTACCCCCATGCCAAAAGGGGTTGTCAGGCAGACGGCTCATTATGCACTTGTGATTCCGAGAGGGTGAGCCAATGGCAAATATCGGTAACTACAGGCCGTGGGCCACGTAGCGTGTGTGCGCGTGGATGGGATGGTAGTGGGATGGGCGGCCACCCTCCCCGCATTATAAGAGCTCAGCATAGGCTCACTTCACTAAAAGACTTTTGAAATAAGAATAGGGAAGCATATTTGACTTGTTTCATTAATTATATGGCTTAGTAGTTTTATCACTAACGTAGAATTGCCTCCACAGGTGTGTAGGTTCAGACATAGATTGAGAGCAGGGTTGGTGGATCATTTACCAACAAATGTTCAGAGAAAATGATAATGCATTGGACTTCCTTTTTATTTATTTGAGTTATAAATGTGGCTATGGGAAACGGTCCAAGTCTGTGCAACAATTATTATTATGTCTTGTTTAAAACATGGTTTACTTTGAATGAGTTATACTTATGGTTTAATTTTTAAGTAACATGGGACAGTGTGCCCCACTATAGCTATGCATGTGAGTGGCAATGCTTAATAATAATAATAATAATAATAATACTAATTAATAATAATGGGAAAAATTTTCAAGGTTTCAGATGGCAGGCACCCGTAGACAGTCAAGCCGATTTGCGCAGTCTGACTCCAACACAGAAAATATATTGCCCCAGATCTTGACGGCCATACAGAGACTAGAGCAGGCTACATAAAATACAAATGCTATGGTTCAGAATATGGTTCAGCGGTTACCGGGAGCGGTAGCAGGGAATGAAGACTTAAACTTGGCATCCCAGATGGTGATCAGGGG
>JAVDBV010048241.1:0-12604 GCA_032619315.1 Piper longum | reverse complement strand
GAGCATGGCTTCCTTGAGTCGTGGAGGCTGGATGACGGCCGGGGGAGCGCTCATGGCAGTTCAGCAACGCCACAGAGGAGCTTGGCGGTAACGATCGATGGGAGGGCAGAGCCGGTAGTGGTCGGGGGTGGTCAGTGGCAATATTGTAAAATAAGCATTGACTCGACTCCAACTCGAGTCAATAATAATAACTAGTTTGTAATAAATCCTTGAAAAATCTTGAAAAATCAGGAAAAATCTGTTAAAACAAAACACACTTCACAACATCCAAATGACATGCTCTATAACTAATACCCCACCCAAATTGCCCTATAACGTATCCTAATGCGTTATTTGGCCTAAAACTATTTATACGATCAAATAGATAGAATGGAAAATACTGCATACTTTTATATATTCTGATAACCCATTTCTCACCATCTTGTCGTCGTTATCATCAAATATTCTGGTACACTTGACCCTCATTGCTTATAACTCACGGCTGGCCTCGACTAAGCATGCAATCAATGAAATAGACTTGACTCAAATTGACGGTTGAACCGACGGGTATGACAATGTAAAACTCTGACTCGAGTTATGGGTTTACACAACTAACTCTAATTGTTCATAACATAAGACCGGCTTCGGCTGGGCAAGCGTGTTCTAAAATTGACCCAACTGAACGGTCAAACTATTTGGTTCAAACTATAAAACCCTGACTCGAATCACTAGTTTTATATTTTCAAAATGATAAGGAGTAATTAAGGTACACGAAACATATTTAGTTGTATTTGTGTGTGTGTGTGTGTGTGTGTGTGTGTCATAAAGAAACATGGACTAGAGGAGCTTATCGTTCATACCGCTTAAAGGGTCAACGTGAGCATCTAGTGTTTTGGTTTGACGCTGTGGCATGAGATGAAGTATAATACCCCACTTCAGTTCACCCGCGAACCGACCTGGAAATGTCACCAGCGACTGAACCTTTCGCTAATATACTAGATTCGGTTAAGCTGACCCGGATCTACCCTCGGAGTCTTAGGACATAGATGCAAACATGAAAGGCATAGATGATATGCTTGGGTTCTAACGTGGTCCTACATGCATCCTATGATATGCAAACAAAAACAAGAAGAAGGCAATAAATGAGCCATCGCTCTCACAAGAACTCTCACAAGGGCACTAATGTGAGCCATAGCTCTCGAGTCGAGAACGTCCCCTTTCCATATCATTCTCTCGCATCGGCCATTTCAGCTATCGCTTCTCGCTTCAATTCATTCTCGTTCATCTCAGCCCTCTATATCCTCCATATTACTCCTGGCCGTGAGCATGAAGGCTGAGTACTCTATGGCAGTCGCCTTCAGTACCATTTGAACCACAAGTCTGGACATGCGTTGTACTTAACAGTACCCGTAAACCTCCACGTTCTTTGGGTTTGGGGAACTCAAACGCGGAGTTGTCAGGATCCCTCGGGAAAGGAGTTGGCCAGAGCCCTCTCGAGTAGCGCGGTCATCCAATTTCCCCGTCACACATCTCACTGAAAATCCGAAAAGTACATATGTATAGGCATGGGTAGGGAATTTAATAAAATAGGCCCAAAGGCATAATGAGCTTGATCTGAATTTCAAAAACGTACTAGAGGGATCTCATCCTCGAGGGTTATTAATTCGGAAATGCGATCGACTAAATGACCCGTGTAGAGTGGGATCTAATAAAACGCCACTCGACACTTCCTCTTTCCTATCCTAAACGGACCTGGCAGAAGCTCCAAGCATGGTTACGCACCTAGGCGGCAAGCTCATACTCCGTACCTACACATTAAAACTAATTGCTAACGCCAATTCATGATGCATTCACACATCCTATAGCATACACACATCAACCATACATCCATCAACACACATCAACCATGCATCGATCAACACAACAATAATAATCAATATCATTTTCCTTCTCTACATTGCATTAGATTACAATACTTATTTAGTTGACCTAATTATTCACTTAGCATTGATTTTAATATCATAAATTACATACATCCTTATTTTTTATTAACAAAAAAGTATATAGCACACCAATCATCCAATCATACCATCCTAGTAGGTTGAGCTAATAATCATTAATTCTACATATTTAAATTAGAATAAATTATACCTCGTGAGTCGTCCACAATCGGAGATGGCTAGGGTTTTTCGCATGTGTCTGAGCTCGAATTCGGCACTTGGCAGTGTCCGAAGTTCGATTAGGTTCGACTGTACGAACTCGGTGGAAGACCGGGCAAATCCGGTTTCCAGACATGCTCAGTATTTTTCCGGCAGGTTCTGGCAGTTTTCTGGCGACTATGAGTGGTTTTCCGGCGACTGTTCTGGCGGGGCAATCGGGGGTAACAGTCGGCACCGTCTCGGCGAGCTCGTTCCAATAGTGGTGACATTAAGGGTAGTCGCGGCGTCGATGACAGCGAGGGTAGTTGCGGTGGCTGCCTCGAGTTACACGGCCGGCCTCGGCAACGGTGATGGGTAGAGGGGAAATGTCGGGGAGGTCGAGGGCGTGGTTGTCGGCGTTACTGCAGCAGCAGCGCGGATCGAACAGCAGCGAATTGACTCCGGGAATGTCGCGGTTCGTGGGGTGATTCCGGTGTCGTGGCATCGAGGTTGTGGCCGGGGTTAGTCGGGGCAGCACGACGACTGGACGGCGGTGCGGGGCGGCGTTGATCGGCAACAGGCGAGTGTCAGTGACGGAGGTGGTGAGAACCCAAGGTGGCATCAAGGTTTTGGGGGTGAGGGTGTGTCGGGGTGGGGGAGACATAATACCACTATGGGAAGTCGTAAATAAATATTGACTCGATTCCTACTCGAGTCAAAATAATAACTAGCTCGTAATAAATCCTAAAAAAAACCTAGAAAAATCGGGAATAATCCCTTAAAACAAAACAAACACCACAACATTCAAATGACATGCTCTATAACTAATAACCCACCCTAACTACCCAATAATGTGTCCTAATGCATTAATCGGCCTAAATCTTTTTTTCATGATCTTTTTGACGCTATCATCATATATTCAGGTATACGTGACCCTCATAGCTCATAACTCATGGCTGGTCTCGACTCAGCGTGCGGTATATAAACTGACTCTACTTGAATTGACGATTGAACCGACTGGTTCGAAGTAATAAAACCCTGACTCGAGTCACGGGTTTTACATAGAGCCTCTCTGTATTTCATTTCTATTTGCATGGTATGACAAACAGGTAACTACGTCCTAGTTTTTACTTTATGTTATGTGATCTACATCATTTAAGAATGAGGTACTTAACTCAAAGGTTGAAAGTAAGAGTAAGAACCAGAATATGCACCTCTATTATAAAATGCTCAGCCTGTTAGTTACATTTGGAGTGTTGCCTTCATGTAGCTTGCAGTGATCGTAATAAGAAATGTTAGAGTGCTCATTATAGGAACCGTCAGTGCAAGAACCTTGGCATGTTAGAATGATTAGTACACATTGTGTTGTAAGGTTACTGTCTCAATGCTCCTTAAGGGTTGAGATCCACTGCTGTAATGTTCATAATACACACAACATTGCAATGATATGCTCTATAACCCGTAATGTGTCCTAATATACTATTTGGTTTAAAAATAAATCTACTATCTATTTAAAATAAAGAAAATCTTGCGTACTCTAATATATTCTGATAACTCATTCTACTGTTGTCCTACAGGCGTTATCATTCTATATTTTGGCACACATGACTCTCATAGTTTATAATAGAAGACCGACCACGGTTTGGTACACGTGTTCTGAAATTGACCTGTCTAGTTCAAACTATAAAACTGTAACTCAAATCACAGGTTTTACAATCTTCTGACTTTATAAAAAAAATTTTATCAAAATTTTAAATTAAGGAGCCTTCACTCTCATAGCTTTGTGTGCATACTTGTCACTTCTGTCGTGTCCTCCAGTGCTTCAAAAATTGTGGCTATGTCTGTCCTCGCTACCCATGGTGGTGTTGAAGTGGATGGTCCTACTGGTGGTGTTATCCGAATTCCTCTCTTATTCGGATCCCTTTGCTTCCTCGGTGACTGCTGTCCATAGTTTCACTGTCCTTGCCCTTGGTTCTAGTGGCCTCTTTGCTGTTGCACAGGGTTAGCTAGAAGTATTAGTAGATGTGGTGGAGGTCGAAGGGCTGGCTATTGATGATGGACAATCAAACATTCTACTACCCGATGTCCTGGTTTACCACATCTGGGAATTCCAGACTGCCACTCAGTCTAGATCAGTTAGAGTAGGGCTAGCTTGTCTGAGAGAAGGGAAAAAAAGAAGAAGGCAATTAGGTGAAGAAGATGGTTACAGTATCGGATGTTTGGAATAAAATAGATGCATGAGGAAGAAAACAAGTGGTAGGTAAAGAAAAAGAGTGGTCGGGGAATAAAACGAGTCGTCGGGGAGAAAGACAAATGGTCGGTGAGAAAAATGAAAGGTCGGTGAGAAAAAAGAATGGTTGGTGAGAAAAACTAATGGTCAAAGTGAAAATGAGTGGCTGCCTCATAACTATCCTGAGGCTCTCCTACTAACGTTATCATCATATATATTTGGTCACACATGACTCTCTTAGTTCATAACACAAAACTAGCCTTGGCTGGGTACACATGTTCTAAAATTGACCCGACTGAAATAACGGCAAACCAACTAGTTCAGACTATAAAATCTTGACTAGATGAGTCACGGGTTTTACATTTTTGAACAAGATAAGGAGCAATTGTGAGTGTTGCCTTCATGTCACGAAATGTTTTGGTTTGACACCATGGCATGAAATGAAGCCTCTGCGTATTTAATTTCTATTTGCGGGGTATAATGAACAGGTGACCATGACCTAGTGTTTACTTTACATTATGTGATCTACATCCTTTAAGAATGAGTTATCTAACTGAAAGTTTGAAATAAGAGTAAGAACTGGATCATGCATCCGTATTATAAAATGCTCAGCCCCTTAGTTACATTGTGAGTGTTGCCTTCATGTAGCTTAAAGTGATTATAATAAGAAATGTCAAAGTGCTCGGAATATGAACCTTATATGCAAGAAACTTCACGTGTTAGAATGATTAGCACACATTGTATAGTAGGGTTTCTGTCTAAATGCTCTCTAATGGTTGAGATCTGCGGCTGTAATGTTTGTATGCTGGTAGTCCAACTAAAAGCTTTGCTAATTATAAAATCAAGAGTTGATCCATTCTTAAGGCCGTATTGGGGTGTTATAATATATTTTATAATTCTTAATTTATTATGCCAGTGCATTAGGACAATGACACATGTGACATATAACTATATATATTTCTACTTGTTGAAATATTATTATATTATACCTCGTTCCTCATCATATAGACTAATAATATTGACTAAAATAGTCCTTTTTTTTTGTTTTTCTGTCCTACTGTTTGGAGATGGCGAAACAGATTTCAAATCAACTGTTATAGAAGTAGAATTAGCTACTGAACCATCATTTTTGCCAGCAACAACGAGACAACTTGATGGCTACTATGAGCAACATTAACGAGAATTGCCAGGCTAGTCAAAAAGCACTCCAACAAATTAGCTAATCAAAGCCAGCAACATGGACAGCAGGAGCAGGCCATTCAAGAGGACCCCCCAACACTGGCTTGAAGTACGACAAACTATGTTGCTCTTGTAGCTACATTGCATCAGCCAGGACTTTTCACCCCTAGAGAAGTTAATAATGAATAGTGCTAAGGCATTCGAGGGAACTATAGAGCCTGAGAAAGGTGAAGCTTGGACCCTCAATAATCTCAAGACTTTCCTAACAATAGATGTAAAACCCATCCTACTTGTCTGGTGAGTTCCGTTTGTTTTTGGCTTGATCCAACTGCCACACTGTTAGTCTGTTTCTATCAATCTGGTGCTAGAAGGACCCCCTTGTGTGTTGTTCTGGGCTTGTGTATTGGGCACGTCCAATGTTGAGTTTTCCAGTATGCCTAATTGCCAAGGGCTTGTAATATTATTAAGTTCTGTGGTGTAGCTTATGTCTGTGTTTGCACATGTTTCGTGTGCATCTCACTTTTGGATGTCGCGTTATCCTCGAGTTTTGGCTGCTTAGGAATGACATTTTGGGCATACCTGTGCTATATTTTAGTTTGAGCCTTTGTCACAATTCACTTTTTTTCCCTCTCATTTTCTGCAATGCTTAGTGTGCGTCGTGGGGCAGCAGGTTAAGAGCTCAAGCTGCACCCCTTCCTCCTTATTTTCTCCCCACCTCTCCCCTTTGGCAGCTTCCCTTACCATGTCTCCGCCCTCCCCTCTATCTCCCCAGCTTCTCAGCCTCATTTCTCACCTCCCCGACCCTGTCCTCCTCCTCCTGGCCTCCTATTCCTTCTCGTGTCTCCTACCCTGTGAGGTATGCTCCCTCTCCTCCAGTTTCTTTCATTTTGGGCATGTAATGATGATGTTTGCATATATATTTCCATTTTTAGGAATGTAGAAGCGTAAATCATCATCTTTAGTAGATGTGATAGATTTCTTGTTTTTTTGGGTTAAAATTTCTATTTTTATTAAAGTTATGATTTGGTTGTAAAATGAAATAAAATATTCATTTCAACCCAGCCTTGTGAAATCTATAGGCTAAATTACCTAATAACAATAGAAACCATAAAAATTTTAAAAGTTTATAATTTTTTGGCCTCACTCGGGCAACTTGCTTTGCATGCTGAATTAGGGTATTAACTAAATAGTTAAAATATAATATGTTCAATCATAGTTTGTTGTGAAATGATGTCAGTGTGAAAATCTTAAGTTCAATGATGATTAACTAAATTATCTTAATTAACTAAATGATGTCAAACTATTTTCATAATGATAATCTCTTATTAATGGCAATATGCCTCGGTTTGACTCGATATGGTTTATGCTCTTTAGATTTAAAGTTTCTATGACGAAATTACCTTCTGGGTTCATTTTTAATAATTAACCTGAAATCTTAAGTTACCTTTCACAATTTTGTCAAATTCATATTCTCATTTAGCATGTATGGTACTTCAGTTAAATTGTCTCCAATCATTCATGGGTTGACGCCCGAAAATTCTTTCGATATCTATATTTTGACGCCTCAAAATATGCACCAGGGATCTCTATTTCGACATCTATATTTATTTTTAGAGAACCTTATTCCTCGATGATGATATATTCAGCATGAGTATAATGTGATGTGAGGTGGTGTCTATTTAATTTCATACTCTTCCTCATGTCATATGATTTTCTGCATCTAGGATTGTTTGCATGGCAGCACACATATATCATAAATGGTTTCAGTAGTGGTATGCATTTTATACGTTGCGCAGAGTTGAGCTCGCTAAGGTAGGACATGGAGCTTGCCTCGTAGACTCATTAGGACTCCTCCTTGCTTGATTAATTGCTTTGCTTTACATTGTGTTGTTTCTAAATTGTAAGATGAAGTTAGTGGTATTTCATTGGACTCACTACTTATAGGCCATCTAATCAAATTTTTTTGGATTAATAAAACTTCATGGTTGAGATCCTTAGAAGTGGTTTCAAAAGATGTGATCTAACTCAAAACTTGCTCTACCACTATTTATGAGCCCTTCCGAAAGCTTATACCAATTATACAATTTTAACATTTTTTATGCATGAGTGATGGGAGGAAGGTAGCGATTCCCACCTAGGGGCAAGGTCGGTACCCACCTGTGGTGCATAGTTTGGTGGTTAATACATCACAATTATGATTATGATACTCAGTTATGGTACCTGCAAGTAGTGTATATTCAGCATGAGCTTGCTTTCGGTTTAGTTTATCTAGAACATGCGATGTTTTAGTTATGATTAGATTAGACTCTATTAGGCATGGGCCTATTGCCAGCTCATGCATGGTACTAGTACGTTGCTGTTGAATATTCTGGTTCATGTGTATTATAGTGGTTATGATTAGGCCATATTGGTAATATTATAGTACAATGACATGTAGGTGTTAGAGATTATCTGATTTTATGTCAAAATTTCCCGTCAATGAAGAGTTATCCATTTGCCAGTTTGAAAATATTCTTCGTGGTTATTTCTGGACCGGTTATCTTTTGATCACTAATGTATCCTTTTTATATAGTGTGGTGTCTGCTTGTGTTGTGTGTGATTGGTCACATTGTGGAGGCCAATGGGCCATGTGATGGGAATAGCATTTCGGGTTAATGATCAAGAGCTTTCTGGTTGTTTTAATCGAATAGAAGAGTTGTCCTATGATAGAATGTGTAAAAATTAATATCATTAATCTATGTTTGAGCCATTTTACAGTTAATATACTCCGGGATATGCAAGTCCAGCAGTGTTTAGTAGGAATGCTCCAAGCGCCAGAGTTCTATAACTGAAGGTTAAAAATAACCGCATGTACTCAAAACCAAGTTACTTGTGCAGATACCAGAGTGAATAAGGAACATGGATTGGAGGAGGTTTTGTGTTTTTTTGTTTTGTGGGAGTAGGACTCATGTGAACACGTTGTAAACTGACAGCCTGAATAATGTTAAAATGTGTTTGCTCTTGGAAAATGTGATGTGAATGCAAAGTGAACATTGTGACATGCATTTGGAATGATTCTATGTGATAATGTTTTGGGCTAATTTTTATTAATTATAACATTTATATAGGTTGTGAAAATTTTCACTCATCATAGTTCGAACGGAAACTCTGCAAGAATTCTTCCTAGATGTGAAGTGTCTGTTGTAACTTAGATTCATTAAGAATCTCCTACCTATAAGTGCTCATCCTTATGAGTTTGTGAAAGCATTTTAGAGTTTATGTGCATTTTTGTCTGGGCATTAGAAGCATTAGACGAGTTTATGTGCATTGGGTACATTTTTTACTTGAAGCATGCAAGGTCTATACTGAATCAAAATATTATATCTTTTACCCTGCTGCTTGTATAGTTGAAGAAGTGTTGGATGCATAGTATAGACCTTTCAACAAGAAGAAGAAGGCCAAGACTGAAACTACGAGTTCGTTCCACTCTAAGCCGATCCAGAATCGGAATGTGCAAGCCAGTAAGAATGGTGACAACAATAAAAGAAAGTGGCATGACAATGGCTATGGAAACAAGAATGGAAACGACAACACTAGCCCATTTTGTCAGAACTATAAGAGAAGACACAATGGGGAATTCATGAAGAATTCTAACAATTTTCTCCAATGTGGAGAAGCTGGACAACTCAAGAAGGATTTCCCTAAAGCACAAAAGGCCGTAGTTTGTGGAAAAGCTAGACAAATCAAGAAAGTTTGCTCTAAAGTAAAGCTAAGGAGCAAAAGACCTTTTTCTTTGTTGAGGTGAAATATCAAGCGGTAGTAATTGACTAACAAGGAAATCAACATAATCAGCATACAAGTCTAAAATTGAGGCACTTACATGCAACGCTTGTTCATCTGGAAAATTCTCCTAATAAGTATGCATTAGTTCTCTGTTTTGTTGTTTACCAGTCTAGACAGGTGGTCATCTACCACATTTTCTAAACCTTTCTTATCTTTTATCTACAAATTGAATTCTTGTAGCAACAAGAACCATCGAGTGAGTCTCGGCTTAACATTTTTCTTTTCAAACAAGTAGTTCATAGCTACATTTCTGCATGCATTATTAATTCTAATCCCTACAAGTAAGACCTGAACTTTTCAAGAGCATACACGATAACTAATAATTCTGTTTCAGTAGTAGAGTAATTCTTTTGAGTATCAGAAAGTGCCTTACTTGCATTGTAAATACTGTGTAAAATTTTGTTCGTGCGCTCACCTAAAACTTTTCAAATAGCATAGTCACTTGCATTACACATTATCTTGAAGGGTAATAACCAATCATGTGGTTGAACAATGGAGGCAGATGCCAAGTTAGATTTCAACTCTTCAAAAGCTTGTACTCCTCATCAAACTTTAATGTTGCCTCCTTTCCCAGTAAATTGACCATTGGTTTTGTAATTTATAATTTCCTTAATAAATCTCCCAGAAAATCGTTTGTACAATTTTCTAATTACTTCTATCTTTGCCCTGTTCACTTCCAAGCCCTTCCTTGAAACCTTGTGTTCTACCACAATTCCTTCTTGCACCATGAAATGACATTTTTTCCAATTTAGGACCAGGTTAGAGCTTTTACATCTGTGGAGCACTTTGTCTAAGGCATCTAAACATTTGTCAAATGTGCTTCCAAAGACTAAAAAATTATCCATGAACACCTCCAAACCATCCTCAATCATAACTGAGAATATAGACATCATACATTTTTAGAAATTCCCAGGTTCATTGATAAACAAGAGGGCATCCTTATGAAAGCAAATCTTCCATATGGAAATGTGAATATGATTTTCACCTGATCATCTAGATGTATAGTAATCTGGTTAAATCTAGAGTATCCATCTGAGAAATAATAATATTCTTGCCCTGCTAATCTATCCAACATTTTATTGAGGCTAGGCAAAGGGAAATGATCTTTCTTTGCGGCTTTGTAAAGATTCATATTGGCAGCCTATAACTGTTCTTATGGATATTAACTCGTATTTGTGATTAGGAACAACTATAACCCTCCCTTCTTTGGCACACATTGGATAGGACTAACCCATGAGCTATCTGTAACAAGGTAGATGATTCCTGCGTCCAACCACTTCAATTTTCGTTTTTTACAACATCACTCATAATGAGGCCGGGACATCATTATGGCCTAAATCAAGGTTTGTGACCTCCTTCCCAGAAAATTTTGTGCATGCCGATCTGTTGGCTAGTGATTTGAATGTCGGCTATAGTCCACCTATAGATAGCTTATGAATCTCCTGATTATCCACAACGTATCTTCTTGTAGAGAAAGTGTAGCAGAAATGATGACTAGAAAATATTTGATTCGCCAAGAAATACATACTTCAAATGTTTGGGTAAAGGTTTTATTTCTAGCTCCGGTAGATGCACAAATGATGGTAAATTAACCTTTGCTTTTGAGTTATTAAAGGCAGACAAAGACTTCATTTGATCCTTGTCGATAGCAATGCTTGCTCGTGCATTCAATAAGTGTACCATGTCAAATAGTTGCTTGTCCTCTTTATCTAAGTCATTAAGATTAAAGCATCTTCAAAATTTACACTGTGGTGATCATTGACTCTTATAATCAATACTTACTCTTGCTAGGAACCTTGATGATTGGTATATCCTTATCTTCTTCCTTATCCAACATTATAAAACTAGCTAGGAATTTTAATTTATCTACCTTTACCAGAATATTTCCAATATCTTCCCTTGGGAAAATGTATGATTAGTCAGCTAATTGTCATTTTTCTGTGGTTGGCTTTACTTTTCCCAATGCTAATCTTCTGTAAATTAACTATGACATCAATTGATGTTTGCACCTAATTCACGTAAGGCTTTACTGGAGAATTATGTTCCAAAGGAGTGAGGAATGATGACTCTCCCTCAATCCGTTAACTTTGGGTGTAATTTCATTTGCACCACAACACGACATTCCTCATGAATACTATTCTTTTAAACTCTTACGACTTTGTTTTCTATGAGAGAATCTACTTCATAAACTTGGCATAGTTTGGTATTTGCTTCAAGGCTTTAGCGGAGGGAATCTTGTTTGTCAGCTTCCTAAAGATATTCAAGAACTCCTAAAATGTCTGATTTATCTTATTCCTTTACTGCATTGATGAAATTGAATATGGGAACATATTTTGGCATATCATGAGCAGGAATTGGTGTATGTTCTACCCATCCTTCTTCATTTTCTTCCACAAATTAGCATCCATTTTGGTCTTCACCTCCTATTTTGTAAGATTTGTAAGGATCATGCAAATCCTTTTTATTTCATAACTCAATTACTTTGCATTTTCTTCCATCCTCCAAACTTGAGGCTTGAATGTCATGGAAGTTTTCCAGGTGATCTGCTATGAAAGCATTGGCCAAGTATCCAATTTGATTTTCCAAATTTCTCATTGATCCTTGTAACACCCCAAATCCGGTTCACCATAGTGAACCAAACAGGCATGTTACAGGCCCCAGTTAGGTCGGCTAACAATCTCGGCGTCTTAAGATGAAGATATAGCTTATCATGCATGCATACGTAAAACCCTAGCAGGATACTACATGGATGACTTAGCAATCAACTCATACGAAGGCAATAATTTTAGTAAAATTAATAAAAAAAATTTAAATTAAAACGAACAGAGTTTCCCCTAAAAATGTAATTAGGGGCCACCCTTTCACAACCACACATACAATATATATACACACATATAGCACATCAGTGTTCACATACAAGTCTAATCTACTGTATCTCCATCTTGGGTCTCAGCCCACCTGTACATCATCCATGTTTCTCATCATATCGTACCATCATGTCTTAGCACTCTACGAGATCATCGTGTTTTTCCTTACCTCACATCATTTCAATTATAATAAAAGCATAAACGAAATATTAAACAATCATTCACCAAACATATGAGTGTGTGCAAAAGACCTCATTGCTCCTCCGTCCAGCTGGCACATCCATCTCGTACTCGTCACCTACATATAGTACAAAAACGTCAGTAACGAGCGTTACTGGTCCAGAATATAACTAATAACAAACTGGCTATGAGAGTTTGCTCTCATAGCC
>JAVDBV010048240.1:0-26719 GCA_032619315.1 Piper longum | reverse complement strand
CTAACCCAAAAATGGGGTTTTACAAGACATTCTTAAGGTGATAAGGCATCATACCATGACATCTAGCTTAAGAACACCTTGCAGAGGATTATTAGTAATGTGTTTCAAAGTTTAACTCTCTACAACATGTTAGTTAAATAAGATAACAATTTGACACACATAAACAAACAAAGCATAGTCTACATACTGTACAATACATCATACATAATTGGGACATAAACCCACGTACAGATACATCAAAAGACAAACGGGTTATCCCCAAAATAGATAGCATATTGCATAACATAACAATTAACATAACCAAAAATCATAGGTGGGAGGACTTTTGTTCGATAAAAAAGCTTCTGGTAGTCTCCAGTAGGGAGTTCAGTTGACAACACGTCGCCGTGTATTAGTGTAACAATCCCAATTTTCTAACATGGATAATACCTAAATTAAGGTCATTCCTAGTGTCATCTTCTAAAGCACCTACATAAATATAAATAATGAACATAACGAAATAATTCTATTGAGCTGATTGACACTTGCATTCATATAAATCCAAACTTGCATTATATAACCATCTAAGTACCTCTTAGCA
This sequence comes from Piper longum, assembly GCA_032619315.1. Classification (NCBI taxonomy): domain Eukaryota; kingdom Viridiplantae; phylum Streptophyta; class Magnoliopsida; order Piperales; family Piperaceae; genus Piper; species Piper longum. The sequence goes on along the minus strand of JAVDBV010048240.1, from coordinate 26,139 downwards.
AAAGTTTACTATTGTGTTTTATTAAACTTACAAATAACAGAAATAAAATCCTAATTTCTGAGTCTTCTCATCCCATCGATTTGGAAGTCTATTGTACCTGGACAACAAAGCAAACTTTGTCAGCTCAGTAACTTGTTGATAAGTTATTGAGTCCACAACTTACATATGTAGAAAACATAATAGGAAAATGTGTTTAAACAGCATTCAATTAAACACAATAAAAAAATGAATAAACATCATTCGTAACATACATTACTTAATCATAGCATTCCTTAACTGAAAATAAGTTAACTTAAGTAAAGTAGAATAATCTAAAAGCATAACTAATACTTAATTCAACATTAGCATAACATATTATCATTCGTAATATTGTAACATAACATAAAGTAGCTAAAATGTTAAATGCTAATTATTTGATTTCCTTGTGAAACCATTAGTAAGCTAACTTCAATAGAAACCTGAAAAATATGTCGACTAGTCCTTATGACTTAGCCTACATTTTATTATTTACTACTCCTTGTGATATAACTATTAGAAAACAAATAGACTAGTGCTTTCAACGTAACGTACAATCATTTAAAAACATTTAACTAACCCTTGTGGTATAGTTACTTGAAAACCGAAATCAAATTAAAATAGAGTTTGGTCCTTGTGATCGTTTTTTAACATAACATCATTATATGCATATTTGGTATCCATTGAGAAATTACTAATGATCACTAGCACCATCAAGATAGTAGCCATTAGTCAATGATTTCAATCATTGCCAAAGGGAAATGCCCCAGAACCAAGTTTTATTTGAAAACTACATCAAAACGTAGTTACTAAGTCACTGCAATGTACTTCGACATAACAAGTTACGAAGTGTTGGCCCCACAACATACATTAAATCATTATAACATAATATAACATGAGAACATGTTAAATTCATAAAACAATTGCTTAATTCATCTAATCACATATAAACATAGAGGATCATAAAACTCCCCAGATACGAATAAACACGGACCTGAATTGTCGCCTTATCTACATGCAATGTCGCTTGATGGTCCTCTTAGACTTTAACCTCATGGATTTCTCCTACAATACAAACCCTCATGCTCCTTTCTTAAAAAATTAGGGAGAACACAATCCAATCTCCTAAAAACTTGAAGAAGGGTTGGAACACGTTCTCTCCACAAAGAAACCAAGGAAGGGGGTGGATGGAGTTGGGTGTTGCAACCAAGGAGAGGTAGAAAGAAATTGACATTGAATAGGAGAGGAAGCCTCTCTCATATCCTTATATACCCCTTACCCATCTTAAGATCTACTTACCCTAGTAGGGGAAAATATTAACGTGCTTATACCCGTTTACTTAAGACCTTGACCGTCTAAGCAACTAACACTCATAATAAATTCTACATGATCTAAAATATCTTCTCTAAGATTAACATAGATCGTGTCCTTGACCAACGTCGACCCATATGTGCAATTTAAGTACAAGACCACTTTAAACAAGTTTGGCTCCACTTAGATTAACCTACAAGATAATGTTAAATGCTTAGCCTCACATTAATTCTTAATTAATTTTAACAGACACCTTGTTGGTGATATGAACTTAGTTCACATGTGACTGTGCCCAACTTATTCACCATGGCTTTTCCCATTGTCAGTTTACAACTTGTTTCCTTATTAAGACCGATAAAACCTTTGTGAACGAGTTCTTCAACATCTTATTTCCATCAAGCTAATATCTATTTAACATCATATAACTTTATTATTCCTGATAGGCTAAGAATTTGGTCATGACCAATTGTCTAAAAGAAATTCCTTCTCCATGTATCACGATTTGGATTTTCCTTGTTAATCTATCGACTTGTAAAAATCATAACTCTCACTACAAAACTCCAATTGATGAAATTCTTATTTTGTTGTATTCTTTAGTGATGTACTCAATTTTCCTAGATTTCAAAACTAAGGATTTTTGCCAGGTATGACAATCAGTGGTGACAACGGTGGAACTCATTAGCGGCGACATTTGGTTGAGTTGAAGGCCTTCTTTAGGGTTTGGGATTTTAATCAATTCTACTTTAACAAATTGTTTGGTCACCAAACGACTAATTGATCATCAAATAAACTATCTCCTTCATGATGAAGGTTCTGTCCAAGAGTTCGATAAGCCAAACATTGGGGTAACCAAAGTTTTGAGAAAAATGATGGTTTTCCAATTTCTAAACTCCACTTTGAGGAGGCTTAGAGTGATTGGAAGAACTCATTGATGATTGTTGCTTGTCTCAAGCATGATAAAGATTTTGTTGAAATATTCCTCCAGTCCACATATGAATGTACATAAAAGATTTCAAAATCTAATCACACTTGTTGAATTACAATAAAACTCTCCACCAAGGGAGGGTTGTAAAATCAATTGTTTTTAAACAGAACTTAATGATTGATTTAAACCCCATATACTAATATGGCGACAAAATGTTTTTTAAGCCACCGATTAGAAACTGATTTTACAACTAAACATTGGCAACGGTTACCTCTGGTTGAAACTTGTGGTTATAAAAATTAATTCATCATTTGTGACTGCATATTTGGCTGCAATGCAGTTGTAATAAAAAAAAAATGATACCAGATTAACTAGTTCCATACACAGTTGCAAATTCATTTATGAAAAATTATAAGAGACATTTTGTGACCGTTGTTTCAGTTTTAACCTGGTTGCAAACGGTTGAAGTAATTAAATTTTATTTTATTTTGGAATCAGTAGTGCTTACAAACTATCAATGGCAATTAAGAAAAAAGCAGGTCAACAAAGCCCCCATATTGGACAAACCCTTGTCGTTGCCCCCACTCTGCCGTGCACTATCGAAGTCATTGCCTTATTGTCACTGTCGTCCACTCCCTTCCCTTATCGTTGTCATCTTTTACCCTTCCCTCTACATTTCCTTCTCCTCCAGCCTGCTGGCTTTTTGGTGCGTAGGGGCCATCGCCGGTGACCCTCCTATTCTCTAGCCAGCCGACGCATCCTACCCTACTTTCCTCCTCTTCCGTCCTCCTCCTCTACTTGTAGCTGAACATCTCACTGTCAGTAAGGTGTATTTGTTTAGGATTTTTTTCAAATGAAAAAAAAAAATACATGTTGTTGTTGTTGCATTTCTATATTTTTTTCAATTATTAAGTTGTATTCGTGGGCTAAAATTTACAAATTGATTTGAGTTAAAATATATAATAATTATTGTGTACTAAAATTAAAATTTTTTAGATAAGTTTTTGTTTGATTTGAAAATTTTAATTTTAATTATGTACTAAAAGCGAATTGTGATAGCCTAAATTATTACACAATTGATTGTTTGTTTCTTAATGAAGATGATACGATCCGTCATGAATGTCAGCCAAGTTTTTTTCTTGGTTAATTAAATTTCAATAGGTCGAATTATGTGTTTAAAGTGAATTGTGATAGCCTAAATTGTTATATGATTGATTGTTTGTTTCTTAATGAAGATGATATGATATCAACAACATGTTGAATCCGTGCTCTTGTACAAGTTGTAATGTTTTACACTTCACTTAACTAGCAAGTGACATGTGGCCTTGCATAGAAGTTATAATACTAAAGCAAATTTTTGCATCCTCGAAAAAGAAACAAATTTGATACAACAAGGAAACCATATTAGTATCGATGAGATACCTTGATATATGATTCATCACATATTATCCTAGATAATTTACACTTGTTTTCTCGCGAGAGGATCTCCCCATCGGTTACAAGGCTTGCAGCAATACAAACATACCTGCCATACAAAATAGAAATCCCTCCACATTACTGAAAATAAAATAAAAATAAAAAAGGTAAGAGGCCCAAGTGAATCTATTCAGTGATTAGAACAGGTCATGGGTGGTATCAACTATTGACACCCTCAACATGTCATCATCTTCCTCGTGAGTAGGTATGGGCTTTTTTAAGAGCCACTTCTTGTAACACCCTAATTTGGCTCAAAGATCGAACTGAATCTTGATATTGTAATTAGGAATATTGTTCATTGGACTACTTTTGTACAAATTCTAAGGAAGAAAATCTTAACCCTCAAGGAGGCCTAAGACAAACATCTTACAGCATTTTCAAACAATGCATGCGGATCATACTATCATAGGAATGATCTTAATCTTAAAGCTCCAAATCAACACTCTCAGTCACAGAAGAGGCGGCACCTCCCCTACAACTAAAAGGTTAACTTACATATGTAATGATCACTCAAAACTACACGATGGTTACATCTCCAATGCAGCTAAGTGTTTGAGTTCTTAAAAGATGTAAATGATCCAATTATTATACTTAGTTCTAGTTATTTAGATTATGTATCTTATTACTTGACACTGATGAGTTGTGGTAAAGTGAACACTCGGCCGTGATTACCTTTTTCACATACCCCACAACAAATAAATTAAAATTTAGAGGCATCATTGTGTGTTAGATATCATAACCTAATAGTCAGTTTTCATGTGGACTCTTCGAGTGGTAAGAACCGTAAGCTCCTGTAGTCCACGTTTCTCTAACACTCACATATAACTGCAACTAAATAAGTTTTGTGTACTATAATTAATCCTCTTCATGTTCTGGGACTATGAGGCTTACACACCCTATAGACAATTCTTAGCCTTTGCCCCAAAGTTAAATATCTTTTATGACAGTTATAATGATTATATAATAAAGGCACACATACACAAACCAACCATGACATGCACCCAATCGAGTATCATACATAGTACATATGTTTAGGGCACATGACTAATAATACATACCATATACATAACACAAAAGTACACACCAAAGGGCCCCTTCCACCACTATGAGCCACAAATCCGTGTACATAAGCTAGCCAATGTCACGGGGGAAATGGGTAGTCCATCACCCATAGGGAAGCCTAGAAAACATCAGAAAAAGCCTCACCGGGTTGTAAGTGAGAGCAGTTACATAAAATAGGCCAACACATAAGCTTGGTAAGACATACTTACATATATATATATATCTTACGCCTTTTCATCCTCCATATAGCACCCACCATGGAACTCAGATGGCATTGGAACTATTTGTTAAGTTAATACCACAAATTTCAAAAATGTGTTTTGTACACAATGCCCTCACATATTGCACTACTTTAGGGGTTAAAGGAGTACTAACACAATTGTAAAACTCCAATTTTTCTCCTTATGACCCACCCTATTATATTTTCGAAGACAAAAATTCCCAAGCTGGAGAGATTGTAAAACCCCGGAAAAAAATAATTACCAAAAAATAATAATTAGGTTATTTTGTTGAGGGTTTTGTAAATCTTATAATGAAACATAAATAATATTTAATTAAATTAATTCCTAAAAAATCAATATAATAAATTATCAATTATAACCTTTAGAGTCTAGTACAATGGTTTTAAATAATTTTTATTTATTAAATTTTTGGGATTTGGACCTATTCGCATTAATTTAATTGTCAATTTTTTTGACTTTTTGTTAACACACAAATGATATAATTTTTAATGATTATATTTTTTCTATAAAATTTAATGTAATGACTTCTTTAATTTTACACATATTTTTCTATATAAATAAAAATTCTGTTGATAGTAAATAAAATATCAACTTGATAGTTTGTGAGCACATTTGACTCACAGAAGAAAGGTTTTCGAGAAGTTTTATTCATATTAGGATCGTGTGTCATAGTTGTGGGTGCCTCATTAAAATTCTGGGTTCATATAATTACTCAAAGTGTTATATATTCCTATTTGGGAGTCTTGGTCGGCCTGAGCCCGCATTCAACCACCATGCACCGAGCGCAACCGGGGTCAATGAATTGACTCATTCCAAAACGAGGCAGCACCCTCACAATGTTAGATATTCATATTTCGGAGTCTTGAGCAGCCTGAGCCCACATTCAACCACCATGCGCCCAACGCAATTATGGTCAAGTAATCCGACACAGGGCAGCACCCATAAAATTCTTGAAAGATTAAATACCTACCACCATGCCGAAAGGGATGACATTGCACAGTGGCGCAAGATGGCTCAATATGCACTTGTGATGCCGAGAGAGTGGATTAATGAAAAATATCGATAACTACAGGCTGAGGGCCACGTAGTGAGTGTGCGCATACATGGGATTGTAACTGGATGAGCGACCACCCTCCCAGCATATTAAGATCTTAGCATAGGTTCATAATCACTAAAAGTCGAATTAATGATGTTGTGGAATATATTAATATTTTTCTTATAATTATATGACTAAGTGTTTTTATAACTGAGGTGGAATTGCCTCCGCAGGTATGAGCATGGATGGGGAGGTAGAATCAGGACAACGGGAGAACTTTGTTACTAGACTATTCTTTTTTCTAAATACTTTGCATGACAATGGGATTTTGGTTTGGTTCATGGGGCTTAAATTATTTTGTGCTTATATTATATTTAAAATGATTGAAAATTAATAAAAAAAAATTAATTTACGAGACAATTAGTTCATATAGTAACACTTGGCTCATGGCTGAGAACGGGCGGTTGTTATAACAATTCATACTACCCATAGAATACTCTAATATTCGTAAAACAAATCCCTCATATATACTTATAACATGCTTTGGTAGGGCTTGTATAAGATAGTTTATGGAGTATAGCGTTTGAAAACCATTAAGGGATCTCAACCTTGAATTTTTATTAAAATGTGAAATACTTAACTAAATGACCCAACAATAGAGAGATCACATAAAAGGGTATGGTTATCGAACACCGTGTACTTTTGCCCAATAAAATATAATGTCCAAAACCCATATAATTTGGCTTTAGTGGGCTCAGAGATGGAAAGCATTGGCCAAGGAATTTTTAAGTTGGTTGAAAATTCTTACAAGTTATGTACATAACCAACTGCCCTCAAATTTCGTAAACATATATAGAGACATTCTAAGGTTTGGGTGAAAGTTTATAAAATTTCACCACCCACACTAGGGTCAAGCGAATTTTACAAATGGAGCAAGGGAATCAGGGTTACACCCCTTAGTCCTATATACTCCCAAAATTTAAACTACCCCCTAAATGAATTTTAAATAGCCCCAAATTTTACATATAGACAATAGAAAATTAAGTGATCCTCATAAAATTTTTAAAGATTTTATAAAATATTTTATGGGTTCAAATAGGAGCACAAACACAGAACATATCATAGCAAACCATAAACACAACATACACACACAACAATTATGGCTTTTGTTCAGGCCTTTACTAAGTTCATTTTAGCTTGGTATTTTACTAAGACATAGCCAACATCTATCACGACAAATATGAAAATGATGGCATCCAAAGGCTACCTACACAAGGCTAACTACAAAGGCATCCTCGGGGAAAGTGTTGGACATGCTATTGCAAGCAGTAAAGGTGCTACCTTTCTCTGATTTTGGCTCCCATACATGCTGATGTTGGCCAAATAATGAGAAATGCAAAATAATAAGAAACATCCTTCATCAATATTTTAGGTATACCTCATATAAACAAGATGGAATTAGTAACATGCAAAAATATTATGTAGAGAAAAAGCTAAAGTTGATCGACCAAGACTATGCAAACAGACAAACATGTCATATTCATAAATATGTAACAATTTAATAAAGAATACAAAAAGTATGAAACTAGTATATAAATACTCCTAAAACATTCAACTTCATGAGAAAATAGCATAAAAATAACTAAGCATGCCATGAAAATAGGCAAACATATCATATTAAAAAATATGTAACTATTTAGTAAAGCATGTAAATATTATGAAACTAGTATCTAAATGGTCCTAAAACTTCCAAGTTCATGAGAAAAATACCAGAACAATACCTAAGCATGCCGATCGATACAAAAATAGCACAATAAACACAGAAAATGGAATAAATGTGAGACATTTACTTCAAATGGTGCCTAGGGGAGGTCTCTTGGGGCTGCCTACCCAAGGCCTTCGACCTTAGATGCTTGGCACTAGCAGGGCGCAAGGGTGCTCATGCAAGGACACTGCCCTTTGATCTGCTAGACCAAATGACATGGCCCGCTGACGACACAAGCATGGCTGAGCCAAAAGAATAGTTCTGGGTTGGGCACAAGGGCTTCCTCATGGCGCCTAGGAGCTAGCACCAAAAACCCTAATTCATAGTTTTCAATACAAGGGCTCCAAGAGGGCGCCTTCTCACTAGAACTTGTGTGATGCGCTTTGGCTTTCACCTTAAGATAGCTGGGCCGAATTCAGAAACTGTGTCAGGGGTAGGGGTTAGGAGGGTCCGAAAGAGAACACATGAGAAACAAATAAAACTTACAAAGGACTTGGTCTTAAGGTATATCTAGACTAGACTCGACCAAACCAAAAATTAGAAAATATATATACTATTTTTTTTAAAAAATGGAATATATATACTAACTAATATAAGTTTATACTTGTATTTTATAACTTTTTTAAAATACTATAATTGAAAATGTGCATGACTGAAACAATAGTTTTAAATAAAAATTGCAAAGTTTTAATACATTACCTGCATTTTGTTGTATATGGCATAAAAATATAAAAAATATGATTTTGGTTGGATGATATAGAGATGAGAATTGAGTACAAAAAATTGGCTCAAATATAGTTTACAATACCTTACCGGACACCGTTTCAAGTGGTATTTGGTATGTGTGGCTGAACCGCATCCAACTAGGTTGAACTGTATTTGAGATGTTACAATTCACACATAGAATCATTTCAGAGGTGTTCCACCACCTTCACATCACAACACAAAATAATTACAATACAATTTTTTATTATGCAGCTAGTTGATTTGTCTGGTCTTCACATGGGCCCTTCAACATGCAAAACAAAATCGATAAACTCTTCTAACCCATGTTTCTTCTTCTTTTTATGTACGAGCATAAGTAGCATGGTTTAGCGTACCAATAATTTATTTAACCTTCAATTTTAGGATTTTGGGGGTTGGAGAATTCATGTACAAAATGGTTAGACCTACATGCGCCAAAGTATTTTGTGTGCAAAATAGGAAAATACAATTAAGAATAAACAAAACATGAATACAAAAATTTGGCTTGCATTTCAAAATGGTCCAAGTCCCACAATTCATAATGCATGAGAGTAGCGAATAGCACCACCTTGCAAAACAATAGGGAGAGAGATACACAAAACAAAGTTGACAACGAGTTGCATGAGTATGAGTGAGGAGATGATGACGAAGACAGTGAGGAACCGCAGCAAGTTCAGAATCTTGTATTTCTAACTTAACCAAATTTTACATATGATAGAACCATTACAATAACAACCTTCTTCTTCTTCTTTATATTAAATCATCAAGAAAATAGAATTTGGCAACAGAAACGTACCTAAATCCATAAAAGCAAAATGATTCTTGACTTCTTTAAGTTTTGATCTTCTAAATTTACCACCGGTTCTCTAAAACCAGAGTTTTTAAATGATGGGATACCATAAAGGAAAAACTCCGGTCCAATTTTGGGACCATAACCGTATTTATCCTTAGTTTTCATAATTCCATACTTGTCCTAAATATATTAAATCTACACATATTTATCTATACTTATCGTAAATATTAATGGCTCATTAATCTTAACTTTAATAGATCAATTTAATTTAGGCCCAAACCTTAATAATAGCACATGATGCAATTATAAACATGCATATGTATGTCCAAAATCCAACAATCTCCCACTTGGACTATATATATAATGATAATTATATATCACTATATAACCTTATGAGCTCCAAAATAACATATGTTATTATTCCAAAAATAGCAATCTCGTCCATTAATTAATGTTAATATAGGATCATGGCGATTTTTGTTATATATATTGTAACTAAATCGATCCATGGTCATATACATCAACATAATTAAATGACATAGATCAAGAACAGATGTGTAGTATGAAAATGACATGTAATTTGATCTAAACATGCTTATTTTCAATAGGTCCAACTTTATGAGATCACCAAAATAGAGTGAAACATAAACTAAATACTGTAACAAATAAAACAAACCCCAATAAAGTAACATTCATCAAATAATACAACACTTAGGTGAGCAACATGTTCATGAAAGATCTTGGGCAGAAAACTTTTAGTAAGTGAATGCATAACCATGAAGTTTTTCCCAATATGCTCTATAGAAATTTTACCACTCTGAACTCTATCTTTCACAACAAGAAACTTGATCTCTATATGTTTTGATTTGGATGACCTCCTGTTGTTATTTGATTGCAGACTGATTGTAACAAAATAACTTAAGTGTTCTTTCAATATTATCAACAAAACACAGTGCTATGACAAAATTTCGCAACAATATTCCATGATTCGATGCCTCATAACAAGCTATGAATTCAATTTTCATGGTGGAAGAAACTATGACTGTCTACTTAGCACTCATCCAAGATATCACTTCTCTATCAAGCAGGTAGACATAGCCAGAAGTAGATCTATGACTATCTTGACATCCAACAAAACCGGAATTAGAATACTCAATGATCTCAAGTTGATCTGACTTCCGTATGTAAGCATGTAATGCTTTGCTCTCTGAAAAAAACTCATGGCTCTTTTGGCTGCTATCCAATGATCCAATTCGGATTACTTAAAAATCTGCTCAACATTCCAACAATATATGCAATATCTAAATACGTATATACATGGGTATACATAAGACTTCCCACTACTGAAGCATAGGGAATCTTTTGAATTTCTTTTCCTTCTTATGTCATTTTTAGGGCATAATTTGAGGATAAATTTATATCCTTTAGAAACAGGAGTATCTCCTGATTTGCAACCTTCCATGCCAAATCTCTTAAGCACTTTTCTATATAGGTCTTTTGTGATAATCCGAGTATGCATCGAGAGTGATCTTGATGTATTTGAATTCCTAATAAAAAAGATGCATATTCAAGATCTTTCATTTCAAATTTCTTTGATAAAAATCTCTTAGTTTCGTGCAAAAATTTTATATCATTATTGGCAAGCAATGTATCATCAACATATAAAACTACAAGATGAGAATCATATCATCACAAATTTTCCAGACTTAGAGCTAAAATCGGATTTACCCTATGAAGAAAAGCCGATTCGGATCTTGGCAAGAGAAACTAAGACACTCCGGAGCAAGAAGATTCATTTGGCAAAGGTATTGTGGAGAAATCAGGGATCAGAAGAAGCTACATGGGAGACTGAACAAGAAACGGCCAGGAAATACCCTCGCCATTTTGTAGCATAAAATTCTTGTAATTGTAGTAACATGAACTAATCCTGAAGATGGACTTAATGATGATTGTCCTGTTAATGCTATGATATTTCGGGGACAAAATATTTCTAAGTTGGGGAGATTGTAAAGACCCGAAAAAAAAAATCAACACGATAGGATCGAACGTTGGAAAATTAATATTTCCATTTAAATTATTTACCCGCCACCCGGTTAATTATTAATTACCTGGTCAAGTGTAAGGTATTATTTAACCGGATAAGTATCATTTAACCCGTTAAGTGAACCATATTATTTACCCGTTTAATCAGTTAAGTGAACCATTCCATTTAACCATTTAAACCAGATAAGTGAACCGCATCAATTACCCGTTTACCTAGCTAAGGAAACATGGTTGAAGTATGCTTTCACATACTCTAGTCATCATTTCATTATAAAAGGAGAAGGGGGGGCGGGAGGGAGGGGGAGGGGAGGTCATTCACATTATTTCCTTTAGACAGATGTCGCCTTCCTCCTTGCTTGGGTATTTTTCCTTTCTTCTTCTTTTTCGTAATTTGCATGCATGCATATTTATTATTGATAATAAGCTTGTTAATCATGGAACTAAAGTTTCTAATCAATAAAAAAGAAAAGAATTAAACTGGAAGCCGTCCATGATGAACAGCTGGAGGTAGGCGACCGTAGGCAAGGAAAGTCAAGGCAACCCCTCGCACCCCCGACAGCCCCTGGGCTACTGGGTCGAAGGGACAGCGTCCCCGTACCCCTAGGTTCTGGTGGGTGGTGGAATTGCAATTGATATTGGGCGGAGTTGCAAGGGTGGTAGAAATAGATGACATGACAGTGGGTGAGGAAATTCGGAAGTCTAGGGCGGCAATTGGGTTGCATTCTAGTCGGGAATGGTCTTTCAAGGGTTGATGGAGCCAAGACGATCACCCAATTGCGGTGGCGAAGCTCACCGGCGGTCAAATCCGCGACTCGATCGCGTCACTAGGGTGGCGGAAATTACTGAAATCATGGTGATCAGTCGTCACCGCGGCCGGAAGGTGGTCGGAGGTGGTCGGGGAGGAACTATGACGGCATGGCGAGGCTGGTCAGCGTCAGTCGAGGACGATTGGTGGTGGCCGGAGGCGAATGGAGCTCAGTCGACGAGCGTGAACAGAATGATGACTTCGGGTTATGATTGTGGGCAAAACACAATAGTAGCGGCCAAAGGTCATGGTCGGGGTCGGAGTTGTTACGGAAGTGAGGTAACTGACGGGGGTAGCTTGGCCACCAACGGCTTTCGTCGATGGACAGTTCGTCGGAAAACACCCCAATTACACCTCTTTTTTGGAGAAGAAGAGAGTTGGGGAAGAAGAAGATGGCAGTTTCATAAATACGGTTTGACTCGAAACGGTTCGTGTTAAAAAAAAATCAACTCGTAATAAATCTTCAAAAATAATTAACTCAATGGGGTATGAGTTAAGTGGTTAAAATAAAAAAATATTATACGAAATTGCCATAAATAATAAAATACGGTCATGATAAACGGTCAATAATTAATCGACTTATTACAAGCGATTAAATTAAATTGTAAATTTATAAATGATAAATAAAATAAAGATGTCACCTTTCCATATTAAATTAATATTTGGTAATTAAAATAATTATTTTAATCACAAATTAGTAAGGTAGAAAAATGGGTTAATAAAATATAATCGTGTCGAAATAACAAATAATTATATTAGTGATATCCTTAAATTAAGATAATACAAATCAGTTAAAGAATATACCAATAATAGTAATTAATTATTGGTTATAAATTAATAATTATTTTAGTGAGGATTATAATTTGGATAATTAATTTAAAATGTAAAGAAGGACTTAAATGATTATATCACATGAATAATTAATTATATCACTAGAATTATTAAAAATTAAATAATTAATGATGTTCAACATGACACATTTTATATTGTAAAAAATTCATAGTTATATTAGTCATGTAGTTGCATGCAATTTCTACATGAATAAAAATGTCCTTCAGACTAGGATTGTTGATCACAATTGCAGCATTTCGTACAAGCTATCAGGTCCGTATAATTATTGAAATGTTGTATATTCCCTTCTGGTAGTCCTCATCGGTCTGAGCCCAGATTTGGCCACCATGCACCGTGTGCAACCGGGGCCAAGGAATTGACTCAGTCTGACATGGGGCCACACTTTTGAATTTACTTATAAGACAAATATGGAGTCTCTTATACGAGGCAGCACCCACAAAATAGGGAGTGTCTGTCACGAGGCAGCACCCACGACATGAGGCAGCACCCACAAAATAGGAAGTCTCTATCGTTTGGCGGCATTCCAGAACTTACAAACAAGGGGATGTCATGCAGATGGCTAATTATGCACATGTGATACCGAGAGGGTGAGCAAATGGAAAATATCGGTAACTAGACAGGCGATAGGTCCGTAGTGTGTGCGCGCATGCCTGGGATCGTAGCGGGATTGGCGGCCACCCTCTCTGCATTATAAGAGCTCGGCATAGGCTCACTTCACTAAAAGACTTTTGAAATAAGAATAGGGAGTATATTTGACTTGTTTCTTTAATTATATGGCTTAGTGGTTTTATCAATAACGTGGAATTGCCTCTGCAGGTGTGCAGATTCGGGTATAGATTGAGAGCGGGGTTGGTGGATCTTTTACCAATCAAAGTTCGGTGAAAATGATAATGCATTGGATTTCCTTTTTATTTTATTTAAGTTATAAATGTGGCTATGGGAAATGGTCCAAGACTATGGGACGATTATGATTATTTCTTATTTAAAACATAGTTTACTTTGATTGAGTTATACTTAAATCATGTAACATATGAGTAATGCCCGGTCCGGTTAGGGCTGGTCGTCACAGGGTTGGTTTGGTTTAATTTTTAAGTAATACCTGGCCAGCTAGGCCCACACTATATGAAAATTGGCGGGTCGTTACAGGTGGTATTAGAGTGAAGTTTCCCACAAGCTCACATTTTATGACTCAAGTACCTTGTTAAAAAGTCCAATATTTATCTTTTCCGAGTGTTGTTTGTTATTAGTGAATGAGTGGACTCGCTAACAAACCTAAGTAATAATCGAAAGAAAGATTTTAAGCAATACACTGGTATGGGACAGTGTGCCACTTATGTGTCATGCTAGGCACACATGACACCTAAACCAATGAGCGTATATGGGACGCCTTTACAATCAGCGGTGTTATGTATGTAGTATGGGTGGTACGGGACGCCTGTGCGATATGGATAATAGTGTCACGGGACAGTGTGCCCCACTTTAGCTATGCATGTGAGTGGTAATGCTTAAAAAAAATTAAATAATAATAATAATAATCAATAATAACGGGAAAAAATTTTGACGTTTAAGATGTCACGCACCCATAGACAGTCAAGCTAATCTGCTCAGTCTGACTCGAACACAGAAAATGTGTTGGCCGAGATCTTGACGGCCATACAGGGACTAGCGTAGGCTTCAGAAAATGCAAATTTTGTGGCTCAGAATATAGTTCAGCGGTTACCGGGAGTGGTAGCAATGAATGGAGCCTTAAACTCGGCAGTGGGTCCTAGTAACGTCCCAGATGGTGATCAGAGGAGTGCCCAAGGGCGGGCAGGGTTAGCTGACCTAGGTGAGCGGGGGAGCTTCCAAACCCAGTGCCACCAGTAGTACGACAAGTGGTGCTGCCAGATGTGGATGATAGTGATCGTTATACTGTGGAAAAGTTCCGAAAGAATGGAGCTGAGGTATTCATTGGAGGGATTGATCCAACGAAGGCGAAGAGCTAGATAGACATTACTGAACAAGTGTTTAGAGCTCTATCTGTGCCCCATCGCCATCAAGTGAGGTTGGCAATATGCATGCTTCAGAAGGAAGCATCTTACTAGTGGAAATCCATGGAAAAGACCACCTTTTATCTCCATGAGATCTCATCCATCTCATGGCAAAAATTTGTAACAGCCTTCAATCGACAACACTTTCCAGAGTCCGCTATCCAAAAGAAAGCACTAGAAGTTGCCACTCTATCTCAAAGGGAAGATTCGGTCTGGGAATATGCCAAGAATTTCTTACATTTGGAACATTTTGCACCTGGGATTCTGGCAACTGACAAGACTACAGCAGACATGTAAAACCCCATTTTTCGGTTAGGGTTTTACCCGATTTTAGTTTGACCTATTTGGGTCTATATCACGTAGGTTCTAACGAGCCCGAACCAGACTAATTTTAAAATTATGAGTATGGGCCTAGATGGCCGTATGAGCATGTTATAGTGGCTGATTATGCCAAACATGTAGATAATAAGATTATGAGTTATCAATGTATACTGAGTTATACAGATTTGTTTGTATATGTTAGACAGTATTTTAGGCCTAGATTTATGTCGTTGCAGCGTTTAGTATCCGTTTGGGATTTTATGGGTACATCATTTGCATGCAGCATAAGAATTTTAGATCACTTAGATTGTGCCAATGTGGGCCCATCTTGATTGAGTTTAAGGTTTCGAGGCCCATTTAACCGTATTCCCTTGATTCCCGCCTATAGAGTCAATTTCAAGACTCGAGTCAGTTTTGAGTTCGGACGGTCTCGATCCGAACTTTTCGTCCATATCTATAATGTATATACCCATAGGTGGGTCCCACTAGGTCACGAGTTGTCGGACACTAAGATCGTGCCAAATGGTAAAATCTGATCTGTCCACTCAACCCTAGCTGCCCATATAAATTTTGAGGTTTTCACTCGTTTCCGAATTTCCACCTTTAGCACCGCCAGAACTTTAGCTCGCCGTCGGTGACACCCTAGCCCTCCTCCGGCTAGACCATCAGTACGGTCGTGATCTTCTCGCGGCCGGCTTTCGAGTCATACCCACGATCGCCACCGTCGTCGCCACAGACGCCGTCAGAGACAATCTTTTTGGGCCACCGCCCATTCGGTCATTTTCCGGCACCGACGAGCCACCACCGGCCAATCCGACCACCCATGCAGCTTCCCCTCACCTAGATCTACATTTTGAGACAACCCACGACGACCACCACGGCTATGATCGCCGCCGGCTACGTCGCCGCACCCGGCGGCGACACCGCACCTTTCCGGCCAGCCAGTGGCCGGACTCCTCCGACCGTCACCACCAGCATCTCCGTCATCCTCTCCTCTGTCGATCGCAACCAGCGGTCACCCTAGCCACACCGTCGTAGGTGTTTTCCGGCGACGAGAACCGGTGGCCCTCCGCCCGACCCATTTGCCCGCTTGCCCGCGACCATGTTCGCCAGGCTGTGACCGTGTCCGCTGGTCACGCCCGAATCCGCCAGCCACATCCAAGTCCATGTTCATGTCCATAAGCCTACCCAACCCAGCCCATTTCCAGTTAACCCAGACCGGGTTGGTTCAGCTCCTATGGTTTGGTCTATTTCAGCTTGGTTCGGTCCGGTTCAACTCATTTTGGACCGTTTTCGTCCGTTTTTGCCCCGTTTTCGGTAATTCGAGAACTTCTATATTACTTTACATGCATATTCACATGATTTAACATGTTTGGATATTATGATTATTTTTTATTAATTATTTTATTTATTTAGTTATTTGTTAATTAGTTTTAGTTTCTTATTATTTATATATTTGTTAATTATGATAAATGATTATGTGAGTAATTATTTTTATTGATAATATATTTATTCATAAGTATTATTTTTATTCATGTTTATCTGGTATTGATTAACTAATTGATTATTAATCTTTTTTCTTCTTCATGTTATTATTTACACGTATTTAGTCGTATCTTCGTATATTTAATATTTATATTAATATTTTTCATGAATAGTTAATATTAGTAAATTATTTATTTAATTATTTATTATTTATTATTAATAAATATATATTTACTTATTACTATTAGTCTTATTTATACTAATTAAATTTTATATATTTATTTATTTATTTTCTATTCTCATGTTTGTTATTATGTATTTGTATGTAATTATATATTCTTGTATTCTATAATTATGATATTATTTTGTGATTAAAGTATTATTTATGTTAATGTATTTATTACTATTTAATTATCTAAGAGTATACTTATTTCTTTATTATTTATTATTTGCTATTATTATGTCTCGATTGGCGTGATTTATGTGTGGCTGTATGTTTATTTAGTACCGTCTTACTTATTAAGATGTATTGATGATATGAGCACACACCAAATGCGTGGATCATATGGGGATGTTAGTATTTTACTTAGCAATGGGTTCCGATGTAGGCTTCGGAGTTCGAGCTCGCCGTAGATGTTCGTATACGCTTGGAGCTTGGACCACAGGTCCGTAGGACTCTCTCCCTCTCTGCTTGACTCCTTGTGTGTAGAGTTTGATCGTATTTTATACAT
Organism: Piper longum; assembly: GCA_032619315.1. NCBI lineage: Eukaryota > Viridiplantae > Streptophyta > Magnoliopsida > Piperales > Piperaceae > Piper > Piper longum. The sequence goes on along the minus strand of JAVDBV010048240.1, from coordinate 8,503 downwards.
AGGACGACATCGGCGGAGTTTTATCGGATCCCTCCGATGTCGGGTCATTTAGGCGTATTTTATACGCAAGTTTAATAAAACTACAAGGATGACATCCCTTGTTGGTTTTCGAACTTTAGCTCTAGAAATTTATTATACAAGCCTCATCCCTAAGCCTATTATATAAGTACGCACTGTTTTACAGATTTCACGAATAAGAAAATGAGTGGTACGGAGATATGTATGGACCGTGCTAGTACTCCTTAAACCATGAGGTAGTGTGGGTGTATGATGGTTCTGTGTAATGCAGCACATTTCTGGAATATGTGACACTAACTTTATTGTTCCTTTGCCATTCGAGTATAGTGGCGGGTGATATGGAAGGTGTGAGGGCGTAAGCGTTGTATGTATGTATGATTATGATTATGAGCCGTGCATGCGAGCTAGCATTTGTTAAGTATGTTTGTTTACTGCCCGGTGTGAGGCATTCTTGAAGTTTGATAAGTTTTCGTGGGTAATGGAATGCCCATTTGCCAGTTTCTATTCGTTATTTTTTGGACCAGTAACATTCGTTACTGACGGTTTTCATATAATATATGTAGGTCTTGCAAATCTTGTATCGACTTTGGTGGGAGGACAGATAAACGCTACACACACTTGAGCTCAACATAATATTTACTTTCGTGCATTTATTTAAATTTGATGTATTTTAATGTTTATTTGACAATGTCTTCCATACTCATGACACCAAGATGGTTATTTCGATCTATTTGATCAATCGAGTAGTATCGACTATCAGCTTTAAACATGTCTCGACTCGATCACAACATTTCTGATTCGGTTCTTAAGTGAACCAAAATTGGAGTGTTACAGGACAAATTCTTTTGGGGGTTGAAGCCAGAATTGAGGAGTAGGGTAGCTACAGCGCCAAGAGGCACTATAACCAAAGTGATTGAGGCAGCCACTACTCATGAATTGGTGTACGAGCATGATCATGCACAGAAATAAGGGAAGGCAACTATGCAACATAAGAATGCCAACCAGTTTAGTAGCAAAAACTGGTCTGCAAAACACCAGTAGCAGAACTATCAAAAGAACGTTGATGGGAACCGCAAAAGGAAGTTTCAGGAGATTTTAGATCAACTATGTAAAAATTGCAACAAGATGCATTCATGGTCATGCAACGATCCCCGTCCGTGCTACATTTGCGGAAGGACAGGACACATGCAAAAGGAGTGTAGTCAGCCTTCGAGGCAACAATAGGAGCAGCCTGAGAAAGAAGAGGCACAAGCTCCTATTCGCTATCCGACACCTACAAAATCGGTGGACAAAGGGAAGGTAAAACTATATGCGGTCAAAATTGAGGACGCTGAGGAGGATGACCACATAGTTCGAGGTAAAATTTTGATTCAAAATGTTAGTGTGGATGAGTTATTTTATTCGAGGTGTACACATTCATTCCTTTCATCTCGATTAGTTAAAAGTTTAGGACTCCAAACATCTCCATTATCCGAGACTAATAGAGTCACTACTACAACTAGGGACAATGAAGTCACAACGTTAAAAGTGGCTAACGTATCTTTAGATATACAAGGGAAACCCTATGTATGGAATTTTATCGTGTATGGGGTAAAAGGGTTTAATGTACTGTTGGGAATGGACTGGTTGTCTACACACCAAGCTTTTCTTGACTATCAAGGTAAGAGAGTGGTGACAAAACCTTGTAATTGTGAGATGGGGGTCATTTTCCAAGGGTCATTGCATGATCCATCTTCTTGTATCTTATCGATCAATGAGGCAACCGAGTGGTTCGGTGAGAGTTGTCAAGCCTTTTTGGCTAACCTAGGGGAGTCTGAGTCCAAGTCCGAAGAGTTGTCCATGATTCCGGTGGTAGTAGAGTTTCTGGACATATTACCAGTTGAACTTCCAAGGTCACCTCCTAAGCGGGCATGGGAGTTTGTCATTGACCTAGCACCGGGAGTAACACCAATCTCTAAAGCACCATACTGCATGGCTCCAGCAGAACTCAAAGAGTTTAAGAGTCAACTAGAAGAGTTGTTGCAAGAAGGTTTCATCCGGCCAAGTACTTCACCTTGGGGAGCCGCTGTTCTTTTTGTAAAGAAGAAGGATGGTTCACTTCAATCGTGTATTGACTATCGCCAGCTCAATCAAGTGAAAGTCAAGAATCAGTACCCCTTACCGAGGATTGATGACTTATTTGATCAGTTGAAAACAACCAGAGTATTCTCTAAAATAGACTTGCGGTCTAGATATCACCAATTCCAAGTGAAGGATTCTGATATACAAAAACGGCTTTTTGAACTCAATATGGACATTATGGTTTCTGGTTATGCCTTTTGGTCTAACAAATGCACCAGCAGCCTTTATGTCACTGAAGAACACGGTATTCCACACATACGTGGATAAGTTTATTATTGTGTTTGTGGATGACATTTTGGTCTATTCAGATAACGAGGAGGTTCATGTGAAACACCTGTCCATTGCTCTTCAAGTCCTAAAGGAGAATCAACTGTTCGCCAAACTATCAATGTGTGACTTCTGGCTGAAGGAGGTGAATTTCCTTGGACATATAATCTCGAAGGCGGGAGTTGCAGTAGATCAATCAAAAGTAGAAGCAGTCACGGATTGGCCACAACCTAAGTCAATCACCAATATCCGAAGTTTCCTTAGGCTAGCAGGTTACTATCGAAAATTCATTAAAGGTTTTTCCTTGGTGGCATTGCCAATGACTAAGCTCACACACACAAGGGAGTCAAGTTTGAATGGAGTAGCAAGTGTGAGGAGAGTTTCCAATCTTTGAAGAAGAGTCTAATTACTGCATCAGTCTTGACCTTGCCAAATGGCAATGAAGGATTCATGGTCTTCATTGATGCATCTCTGGTAGGGTTAGGATGTGTCCTTATGCAATATGGTAAGGTAGTGGCTTATGCCTCATGCCAATTGAAGATTCACGAGCAAAATCATGCGACCCATGACTTGGAACTGGCAGAAGTGGTTTTTGCATTAAAGATTTGGAGACACTACTTGTATGGATCCCAGTTCGAAGTGTTCACTGATCACCAGAGTTTGAAGTATATCTTCACACAAAATGACCTTAATCTTCGACATAGGTGGTGGATAGAATATTTGAAGGACAATGACTTCCAAATTTTATACCATCCGGTGAAAGCGAACATTGTAGCCCACACTCTGAGTCAAAAGGGCAAGGTGGACAAGGGTCAACAACTAGCTAGACTTTGGGCTATGTCAGCTGAAGTGGTGGCTACTAACCCGGTAGAACGACTATCAGGATTACTGGCAACCCTAGTTGTCTCCAATGAATTGGTTGACCGAGTTAAGCTAGCACAAATGGAGGATGAGGAGCTGAATGAGATGTTGAACAAAACTCTTGACATAGTAGCATATTCCAATAGTGTAATCAGATTTAGAGGGAGGTTATGTGTACCCAACGATGATGCACTGAGGCAGAATATTCTGAAGGAGGCTCATCGCTCAAAGTTCTCAATACACCCTGGTGTTACAAAGATGTACCGGGACTTTAAATGACCTACTGGTGGATTGGGATGAAGAGGGATGTGGTAGATTTTGTTTATAAGTGAAGAGGGATGTGGTGGATTTTGTTTCTAAGTGTCAGATGTGCGAATTGGTCAAAGCCCAACATCAACTACCCGGTGGATTATTACAATCTTTAGAGATACCAACCTGGAAATGGGAGTGTGTCACATGTGATTTTATTATGAAACTCTCAAGGACTCTGAAAAGACATAACTCCATATGGGTGGTTGTGGACCGTCTGACTAAGGCAGCTTACTTTCTCCCCACAAAATCAATAAGGACGGCGGAATACCTAGCAGAATTGTACGTCAATAATATTGTCAAGCTACATGGATTTCCAAAGGAGATAGTCTCTGACAGAGATCCCCTGGAAGGCTTTCCAAAAAGCTATGGGGACCCAAATTAAGCTAAGTACAACATATCATCCCCAAACTGATGGTCAGAGTGAGAGGACCACTCAAACTTTGGAGGATTTGTTGAAAGCTTGCATCCTTGACTGGGGAAGAGATTGGGAGAAACACTTAGCCTTGGCTGAATTTACCTACAATAACTCTTATCAAGCCAGTATGGGAATGGCACCGTTTGAAGTCTTATACGGTGAAAATCTCCATCGTGCTGGTTGGAGTCTATCAAGGCAGTCATAATCGGGCTAGAGATGGTGAGGGAAGCAGCTGAAAAAGTGCAACTTATTCAGCAAAGGCTTAAGGTAGCTCAGGATCGACAGAAAAGTTATGTTGATACTCGATGGAGGGGCCTAGAGTTTCAAGTTGGGGAGTTTTTCTACTTAAAGACATCACCAAGAAAGGGAATGATAAGACTTAGAACATCAGGGAAGTTAAAGCCAAGATTCATAGGACCATTCCCAATCCTGGATGTGAGTTGTAAATTGTGCATATAGATTAACATTACCACCAAGCCTCGATGGCGTACACAATGTTATTCATGTGTCAATCTTAAAGAAATATGTACGAGATGAGAATCATATCATCACAAATTTTGCAGACTTAGAGCTGCAATCGGATATAACCTATGAGGAAAAGCCGATTTGCATCTTAGCAAGAGAAACTAAGACACTTCGAAACAAGGAGATTTATTTGGTAAAAGTATGGTGGAGAAATCAGGGATCAAAAGAAGCTTCATGAGAGACTGAATAAGAAATGGCAAGGAAATACCCTAGCCTGTTTGTAGCATAAAATTCTTGTAATTATTGTAACATGAACTAATCCTAAAGATGGACTTAATGATGATTGTCCTGTTAATGCTATGATATTTCGGGGACGACATATTTCTAAGTTGGGGAGATTGTAAAGACCCGGAAAAAAAAATTTGACACGGAAGGATTGAACGTTGGAAAATTAATATTTCCATTTAACTTATTTACCCACCACCAGGTTAATTATTAATTACCCGGTCAAGTGTAAGGTATTATTTAACTGGTTAAGTATTATTTAACCCATTAAGTGAACCATATTATTTACCCGTTTAACCGGTTAAGTGAACCATTCCATTTAACCGTTAAACCAGGAAAGTGAACCGTATCAATTACCCGTTTACCCTGCTAAGGAAAACACGGTCGAAGTATTCTTTCACATACCCTAGCCATCATTAAGTTATAAGAGGAGAAGGGGGGGGGGGGGCATCATTCACATTATTTCCTTTGGACAGACGTCGTCTTCCTCCTTGCTCGGGTATTTTTCCTTTCTTCTTCTTTTTCGTAATTTGCATGCATGCATATTTATAATTGACAATAAGCTTGTTAATCAAGGAACTAAAGTCTCTAATCAACAAAAAAGAAAAGAATTAAACTGGAAGCCGTCCATGATGAACAGCCGGAGTTTGGGCAAGGTGGGCAACTGTAGGCAAGGAAATTCAAGGCAACCCTCACACCCCCAACGGCCCCCAGGCTGCTGGGTCGAAGGGACAGCGTCCCCGTACCCCTTGGTTGCAGTGGATGGTAGAATTGCAGCTGTTATTGAGCGGAGTTGTAAGGGTGGCAGGAATAGAGGACATTACGGTGGGTGAGGAAATCCGGCCGTCTAAGGTGGCAATTGAGTTGCAATCTGGTCGGGAAATGTAACGACCCGGCCCAAAGTGCAACGTAATGGGCCTAAGTCATTTCTTTAAAAGGGTTAAGTTAAAGATCTATAGTCCATTCCCACTTATAAACAAGATCTTAGCCCGGTAAGTATTAAATGTGGGACTAAATTAAGGGATCTCACAGGAAAGGTCTTTGAAGGGTCAATGGTGCCAAGACGACCACGCAATTGTGGTGGCAAAGCTCGCCGACGACGGAATTGGCGACGCGATCGCGTCGCTAGCGGCAGCAAAAATTACTGAAATCGGGGCAATCCATTGTCGTCGTGCCTGGAAGGTGGTCGGAGGTGGTCAGGTGTAAAGACCGTGGAAAAAAATAAAATAAAAATAAAAATAAAATTTCAACTCAGTCGCGGTTGGATCGAACATTGGAAAATTGTTATGATTAATTATGTTATATTCTCTACCCGGTTGATTCTACTCGGTTAAAACCCACAATTTGAACCAGAGTCTTATAGTCTGAACCAGTTGGTTTGACCGTTATTGTCAGTCGAGTCAAAATTTTATATGATGAGACAACCATTCGTTTTCTCATTGACCGTTCGTTTTTATCATTGATCGTTCATTTTCTTAGACAGCCATTTGATTTTCTAGGCGGCCATTCGTTTTTTTTTTTTTGACACCTATAAATACCACACTTCAGTCATTCGATGGGAGGGGGAAAAATTCTTCTCACCCCATCTGTCATTCTCATTTTTTCTCCCAGTTACTCTCCCCTTTGGGCAACGTTCTTACATCTCGTCTACATGTCCGATTCAGATAATTGAATTGTTGTCTTTAGTGTGTCATGAGTTCTACGCATGGGGGTGGGATGATGGACAAAGCTGTGGGGGGTTAAGGAATAATATGATCTGGTTGGGTTGAAGAAAAAGAATTCTTGGTTTGGATTTTGGTGCCAAAGATGAGGTGAGGAGAAGAGAAGAGCGTGGGGAAGAAGGAGAAGCTTATAATCTCAGCAAGACCTAAGAGCCCGTAATCTCAGCATGACCTGAGAGCCCGTAATCTCATAATGACCTGAGAGCCTGTAATCTCATAATGATCTGAGAGCTCATAATCTGAGAATGACCTGAGACCCACAATTTCAGAATGACTTGAGAGCCTGTAATCTCAAAATGATCTGAGAGCCCGTAATCTCAGAATGACCTGAGAGCCTGTAATCTCAGAATGACCTGACCCGTAATCACAGAATGACCTGAGAGCCTGCAATCTGAAAATTACCTGAAAGCCTGTAATCACATAATGACCTGAGAGCCCGTAGAACTACATTGAGCTTGATCCCAACTTGGGTATGTAGGCCAATCAAGATTGTCTGATTTCAGCTCAATTAAGGAGGAATAAAAGTATGGTTGGGGGTTCTCTTACAAACTCATGTTTGATGAAGGGATAATGAGTGGACTTCTTTTTTTTTATTCTTTTGTGTTATAAATGTGGCTATGGGAAACGGTCCAAGACTGTGGGACGATTATTTAATGAGTTAGACTTATTTGCTTTAATAGAAATTATGTAGCATTTAATTAACACCCTGTCCGGTTATGGCGGGTCAATTAGTTATATTTTTTGGTAACACCTGGCTAGCAAGGCCCACAATATTGTGAAAAATGTCAAGTCGATACATCGGGGAGGAACTGTGATGGCATGGCGAGGTTGGTTGGTGTTAGTCAATGACGATTGATGGCGGCAGGAGGCGAACGGAGCTCAATTGACAAACGTGAACGGAATGTTGACTTCGGGCTACAATTGTAGGCAAAACACGATAGCAGTGGCCAAAGGTCCTGTCGGGGTCGGATTTGGTACGGAAGTCAGTTAACTAATGGGGGTGGCTTGGCCACCAACAGCTTTCCGTCGATGGACAGTCCATTGGAAAACACCCCAATCACACCTCTGTTTTGGAGAAGAAGAGAGTTGGTGAGAAGAAGATGACAGTGTCGAACTCGTAAAAAAAATACAGGTTGACTCGACACAGTTCTAGTTAAAAAAAAATAATATCAACTCGTAATAAATTTTCAAAAATAATTAACTCAATGGGGTACGAGTTATGTGGTTAAAATAATAAAATATTATACAAAATTGCCATAAAAAATAAAATACGGTCATTATGATTAAATTAAATTGTAGAGTTATGAAAGATAAATAAAATAAAGATGTCACCTTTACCATATTAAATTAATATTTGTCAATTAAAAATTTTATTTTAATGACAAATTAGTAAGGTAGAAAAATGGGTATATAAAATATAACCGTGTAGAAATCACGAAATAGCATAATTAAATAAGGAAGGTTGGAACCATATTGAATTAAATAAATTATAAATAATTATATTAGTGATATCCTTAAATTAGGATAATAGAAATCAGTTAAACAATATACCAATAATAGTAATTAATTATTGGTTATAAATTAATAATTATTTTGGTGAGGATTTTAATTGGGATAATTAATTTAAATTATAAAAAAGGACTTAAATGATTATATCACATAAATAATTAATTATATCACATAAATAATAAATTATATCACTAGAATTGTTGAAAATTAAATAATTAATGATGTTCGACATGGCACATTTTATATTGTCAAAAATTCATAGTATATTAGTCATGTAGTTGCATGCATTTTGTATATGAATAAAATTATACTCATGTATAATTTTATGCCTTCATTCAAACTAGGATTGTTGATCGCAGTTGCGGGATTTCGTATAAGTTACCAGGTCCGTATAATTACTTCTAGAACCCCTAGTCGGCCTGAGCCCCGATTCGGCCACCATGCACCGTGTGCAACTGGGGAGGAATTGACTCAGTCCGACACGGGGCCGCACTTTTAAATTTACTTGTAAGACAAATATGGAGTCTCT
>JAVDBV010048239.1:0-17473 GCA_032619315.1 Piper longum | reverse complement strand
ACTACCCAATGGGCATCGCCGTCCCCCCACGGTGGTGCGACAAAACAGATAGGGGGGGGGGGGGAGGAATATGCGATGACAATTTCATAATAAAAATTTGAATCGCTTCCGAATTGATCAATATTACAAAATTAATTTAAATTACCTTTGGTCCAAATTACTTAGTACTATGTGTGTGTATATATATATATCCGAGTTTAATTATAACTAGTTATATTTATTTATATACAACATTATCACAAGGTAGTTGGCTAGCTTAGATGGAAGGTGAATGGCTTGAAAGTTGTGAGTTTAATTCATGCTAATTACACGTTTTAAGTAAGATATTTTTTAACACATTAGGGACTTGTGAACATGCTGGGCTATCCAGAAGGTGGGAGAACTTGTTCAGGAAATGGGTGGTGGTTGAAAAAGTTAAAATGAGTCGGGGGGAAGAAGGCAATGGACATTTAACAAGTTTTCTTCTCCGGAGTTGATTTTCGGGAGGATCTAACGATTAAAAAATTAGGGAGCACATATAACCAATAAAAGGTGATGCTGCCACGCCTATTACCTTTTTTTCTAAAAAAAACAAAAAAACTTATTATTATTATTATTATTATATCATAATAAAAAGAGAATTTTATTTTTAAAAAAAATTATTTCAGTATTTGTTTCGGCCTAGATTTATCTGCATTGTGGGCAACGCATGGTTGTGTCAAATATAAGGGTTCGTGGGACCAAAACGCTGTTATCGTCGTGCAAAATAAATAGTGTGAATTTGAAATAAAATGCCAAAAAAGTAAAAAAAAAACCTTATTTTATACATGGTTCGATGGGCTGCGGTGTGAGATTCCAATCCTCGCTGGCTTAAATTTATTATTTTTTCTTTGTTTTTATAAGTTACACCAATAGTGAATTTTTTACCTCCCCGAAATTTTGAAATGCTTGACAAAGAGCAAATAGTCTAGGACAATTTTCGCTCGTCTTTAAGTTATAATATATACCTCCCCAATGAATCCCAAACGTCAAATTATAGAGAAAAAGTGGGAGCCTTTATATATAATTTAGAAAGAGTTTTGAAGAGAAGGTTTAAACATCTCCTTCCTTGAGGAGTAGCATGTATCTCCTTGTACATAAATTCACATTATTGTTGATTCATCGTTATCCTCCAACGAGTGGGCCACTTGCGTCCATAGAATATTTGCACACACCATAACATCTCAAATTCGATCCAAGAAGGGAACCAGCCCGGGTGTTATATGATAAATTGATTGAACAAAGTTTTCAATTCATGTATTATAAATATTGTCAAAGAATAGCATCGAAAATGCAACTAAACTTAATTAAATCCCCTAGATCTTTAAATCATCCTGGTGTTTCAATGTTGAAAATCAATTCCAATTAGCTTAAAATGGATAAAGTCAGTAAGTACCAATTTCAATAACTATTTATACAGTAATATAATATATAGAAAAACAAATACTATAATAACCTAAAATCAATAGCCATCACCATCCAAGTGAAGCAAAGCATCCCCACAGCAACTCCAATTCAGTAACCAATCCTCACATAAGTGTAAATAGGTGAGTTGCGAACAACTCATGATTTACAAACCATATGTACCTACCTTCCCAATGAGAACATTCATCAAGGCATCAGAAGGCTTCCATAATAGCATAACAATACAATGTGAAATAATATACTGCAGAACAATATAGCAGTCATTGGATACCATCACCTACAGGGATAAACAGTCATATGCCATCTAAAACGCATACATAAAGGGTTAGTAATAGTTAACAGTATCGTACAAAGCAACACAATAGTTCAATAATATTATAGTATCATAGTCCTTGGAAACAGTATATGCCTTTTTGGGTCAGACGGTTATTACGTGGATATTTAGTCAAAATGTATAATAATAACAATAACAGTATCGATTTCAGTAACAATAACATTACAGTAATAGTAATAACTGTAACATTAATATTACAATAACATTCACAATAGCAATAAACAATAATAATAATAATAATAATAATAACAGAAGCAATGATAAAATAATATTAGCATAATGGTGGTAATGATAATAGTAACATTAACAATGACAATAATGATACAATAATGAGAACCATAAGTAGGGATAATGACAGATTACAATAATGACAATGATAGACCTAATAGAAGTAACAATGACAATAATAACAACGTTAACCGTATCAATAATGTTAATAGTAAATGTAATTCCATCTATTAGATAATACAATCGTGTGGAATCGACCACATGATGGGTGGAGACCAACATACGATACACACATATAACAGTAAAGAGAGAGAGAGAGAGAGAGAGAGAAAATTCTACAAACCTCGTACTCTAGCTACAAGCGGTCAATCAATTTCAGCAAGGTGGGCTAGTGAAAGCGTAAATGTCCGTGAATCCACTTTAATATTTGAGAACATATTTTAAATAGTGTTAATCGTATTCTCACTCAAGCTATACGTGTTGAATTTTTCTCACCTATTCGCATTGAAAAACTTAATTGTCAGTTTTTGACTTTTCGTTTATCACATTAATGGTTGGTGTTTCATATACCGATGTGTGATTTCGTCTTTTTTATAGAAGTTTAATAAAATGGTTTATAGAATTCTACTAATATTCTTCTATATAAAAGAGAATTCTGTTAATGTTAAACACAACATCCTCTTGAGAGTTTTTAGTACATTTGGCTTATAAAAGGAGAGTTTGGAGAAATTTTTCATCATCTCAAGTTGAAATCGGGGTCATAATCTAAGGTGTGAAGTTAATCCAATTTTTTTTTAGGTATATATTATTTTCTCAATTTCTTATATATTGTATTCTCAAGAATTGTATCTTTCATATCTTATTATTTATCCGATTTAGGTTAGGATAGTTTTCTTAAATTTTATTCGATACTTGATTGTAAGAGATTTCTTAATCAAAGTTGACCGAGCAGGTTGATTTTATTTTCTCTAAATTGGAGGAAAATTTCCATGCTTTTTTTTTTATCTTGGTGTCTCCTATCTTATATTTGTTTTTATTTCATCTTGAGGGGAAATGTTTCTGGGTTGTTTCTGCTGGAGCGCCTATTTCCCAACAAGTGGCATCAGAGCCTGGTTAGCTTTGGTTTGTTTTTTTATTTTGTATGTCTTGGTTTAGGTAGTAACTTTTTTTTTGTGTCAAAATGAATGGTAAGAAATATATTAAGATGGTTTTCCTTAAAGGTAAGTCTAATTGGCATTACTGGAAGGATCGTATGATTGATTATTTATTCACTAAAGATTTATATGATCTAATTCTTGGTCCTCCTGAGCCGTCGAGTTCCAGTCCAATGTTGAGTGCTACTTCGGTTGTGACTGATGAAGGAAAGGCTCCTTCGATTCCTCTTCCTCTGCCTACTGCTAAGGTTGAGTCGAGTGTCACGGATCAAGATGGACAGAAAATGCATGGCTTTAATCGCGCAATGGCTAGAATAGAACGTATATAACCATGTGACGGGAATAAAGACAACCAAAGAGCTTTGGGATAAGCTCTTGTATATGTATGAGAGAGACACTCCTGAAAACCAAAATTTGCTAGTCAGAAGGTTGATGAATCTTCGGTATAAGGATGGGACAGAAGTCAGTGACTACATCAATGAGATGCAAGGTATATTAACTAAATTATCTAGTTTGAATATGCCTTTTGATGATGCTTGGGAAGCCTATCTATTATCGAATACTTTACCGGAGTCTTGGGAACTTTTAGTTATTTCTTTAAATAATTCTAACAAATAGCTGACTTTTAATATGGTTTCAAGTTGTGTTTTGAATGAAGAAGTGAGAAGGAAAACACAACATGTAACCTTCTCTAATTCATCTCAATCTTTGGTTTCTGAATTTAGTTCTTGGGGAAGAACAAAAAGTAGGAATCCAAGTGGAAAAGATAAGAGTAGAGAAAGGTCTAAATCCAGAAACAAGACCTTCAATTGTTTTTATTGTGATAAAGCCGACCATAAGAAGCAAAATTATTATAAATAAAAGAAAGATCTAAGAAATGGTAAGGTGCTTGACAATAAAAGTGAAGATGATAAGACTGCCAATATTGCAATAAAAGATATACTAATCATATTTGATGATGGAAATGATTGTTTGACAACTAATGATGATATTAGTTGGGTGATTGATTCTAGCGCATCGTTTTATGCTACCCCATGTAGAGATTTCTTCAACACCTATGTGACATCTGATCTAGGTATGGTGAAGATGGGCAACAATAGGACTTCTAAAATTGTTGGTCATGTTAGTGTGCATATTGTGACCGATTTTGGTTGCAAATTTATTTTGAAAAATGTGCGTAATATTCCTGATTTAAGATTGAATTTGATGTCAACAGGTGTGCTAATGATGAGGGCTATGTTTCACAATTTTCATATGGCTTATGGAAATTGGTGAAAGGTTCTCTACTGGTTTCTAAAGGGAAGAAGGGTGGTGGTCTATATAGGACTACATCTAGCCTGGTTCACGGGGAGGTTAATGTTACATTTACTACTCTCACAGCTGATTAGTGACATAGAAGGTTGGGACACATTAGTGAAAAGGGGTTAGAATTTTTGAAGAAGAAGAACTATCTTTCACAACTTGATCGGACAATACTAAGCTCTTGTGATCATTGTTTGGCTGGAAAACAATGTAAGGCTTCTTTTGTATCCATTGGCAAAAGGAAGACACAAATACTTGAACTTGTGCATTCTGATCTTTGTGGTCCAATGAAGATAAAGTCTCTTGGTGAAGCCTCTTATTTTGTTACTTTTATTGATGATGCTTCAAAGAAAATATTGTGTTACTATTTGAAGAACAAAAATGATGTGTTTAACACTTTCAAATTATTTCATGTTCTTGTAGAGAGAGAAACATGGAAGACTTTGAAATGTTTGATAAGTGATAATAGAGGTGAGTATTGTTCTAATGAGTTTCAAGTTTATTGTGATAAAAATGGCATTCGGCATGAGATGATTTGTGAGATCCCTCAATTTAGTCTCACATCTAATAGCTACCGGGCTAAGATTCTGTTTATAAGTGGGAAGGGGCTATAGATCTTTAACTTGGGTTAATCATTTTAAAGAAATGACTTACTCCATTACGTTGCACTTTGGGCCGGGTCTTTACAAATGGTATGAGAGCCAACCTAATTCCGTATTAGATGCTGGGCTGGACTAGGGACGTTGGTTATGCTGCCGGTCACGAACCAAAAGGTCGTGGGCTAGGGTTAGTAACGGTCCAAGTGTAGGAATTTCGGTGAAAAAATTTTCTAAGGTAGGTGGATTGTGAGATCCCTCAATTTAGTCCCACATCTAATACCTACAGGGCTAAGATCTTGTTTATCGGGCTAAAATCCCATTTATAAGTGGGAATGGACTATAGATCTTTAATTTGGATTAACCATTTTAAATAAATGACTTAGGCCCATTACGTTGCATTTTGGGCCGGGTCGTTACAAGATTGTTCCCTATACTCCAAAATTGAATAGAGTGGCTGAGAGAATGAACAAAACAATTCAAGAAAGGTTTAAGCGTATGCTTTCTACAGCAAAATTATCTAAAGGATTTTGGGCTGAAGTTGTTTGTACTCCTTATTAGTTAATTAACAGGTCTCCTACACTTGCTTTAGATGAAGATGTTCTAGAAAAAGTTTGGACTGGTAGGAAGGTAAAATACACTTATTTAAGGGTGTTTGGTTGTAAAGCCTTTGTACATATGTCAAATAAACTAAGGTCTAAGCTTGACGCTAAGACATTTGAATACATATTTCTGGGTTATGGGGATGAAAAATTTGGTTTCAAACTTTGGGATCCTAAGGAAAAGAAGATTGTTCAAAGCCGGGGTGTGGTATTTTGAGATAATCAGTTTCTAGAGGACTTTGGGAATGAAACAACCACCCAAAGTGATACCCAGGATTATGCTGCGAAGGTTCAGACTTCATCTGCTTATCCAACGATTGTAGAGGATATTGTTCAAGATCTTGCTGAGCAGATTGATGAAGAAGTCAGAGATGACATTCATATTTCTTTGCCTTATGACGGTGAAAGTGAGGATAATGACATTTTTAATAATACAATTCTGATGTTGTTGATGAACAAGTACATGATGGTGATCTAGTTGTTGATCAAGGGGAAGGTGATACTACTAGAACAAAATATGCTAAAATTTTTAAGTCATCCACGAAGTATCCAAAGTCTACTTATGTAACTCTCACAGAAAGTGGTGAACCCGAAGACTTCAATGAAGCTCTTAGTCATAAAAAGAAAGACAAATGAATAAGTACCATGTGAGAGGAACTAAAGTCATTGCATGAGAACAAAACGTATGAGCTTGTGAATCTTCCTAAAGGAAGAAAAGTCTTGAAGAACAAGTGGGTTTATAAGCTTAAGCACGAAGAAGGTAACTCATAACCAAGGTACACGATAAGACTTGTGGTGAAAGGTTTAGGGCAGAAGAAAGGTATTGACTTTGACGAAATTTTCTCACCTATTGTAAAAATGTCTTCAATCCAATTTGTGCTAGGTTTAGTTGTAAGTATGGATTTGGAGGTTGAACATTTAGATGTGAAGACTACATTTCTCCATGGTGATCTTGATGAATTAATATATATGGAATAACCTGAGGGTTTTATAGATAAGGAAAAGAAACAGATGGTGTACAGATTAAAGAAAAGCTTCTATAACCTCAAGCAAGCTCCAAGACAATGGTATAAGAAGTTTGACTCTTTTATGGATAATGAAGGCTATAACAAAACTGTTTCAAACCATTCTGAATTTATCAAGAAATTTGGGAAGAATGACTTTATCATTTTGTTTCTTTATGTTGATGATATGTTGATTATTGGATAAGATAATTCAAGAATTGTAGATTTGAAGGAAAATTTAGACAAATCCTTTACTATGTATGACGGATTTAGCTCCTGCTAGGCAAATTCTTGGCATGTCCATTCGGCGGGATAGAAAAGCTAAGAAAATTTGGTTATCCCAAGAGAAATATATTGATAAGATTCTTAAGCAGTTCAGTATGAAGGAAGCTAAGCCGGTTACTGTTCCACTAGGAGTTCAATTCAAATTGAAGAAGGGTGAGCTAAATGAAGAAAAAGTAAATGAAATGAAGAATGTCCTTTATGCATCTATTGTAGGGAGCCTTATGTATGATATAGTTTGTACTAGACCAGATATAGCGTATGCTGTCAGAGCAATAAGTAAACATTTGTATAATCTTGGTAGAGAACATTGGCAAGCAGTTAAGTTGATATTGAGATATTTGAGAGGTACTTCCAAGCTAGGTTTATACTTTGGGGGAGGTAAGCCTATATTATCATGTTATACAGATACAAATATGGCTAGTGATCTTGACTCTATGAGGTCTACTTCTGGGGTTGTTGTTACTTTTGCGGGTGGTGTTGTTTATTGGCAATCTAAATTGCAAAGAAGTTCTATGGTTAAAAAGATTTTTGAATGAAATTGGGATAAGTCAAGATAAGTATGAGGTATTTTGTGATAGTCAAAGTTCTATATATTTGAGGAAGAACTCTAGTTTTCATTCAAAGAGTAAACACATAAATGTTCAATATCATTGGGTAAGAGATGTGTTGGAGAGAAAGTTGTTAGAGTTGAACAAGGTTCATGCTGACAAAAACATCTCAGACATGTTAACCAAGATTGTAACAAAGGACAAACATTTATTTTGTCGAAGTGGAGCTGGATGGAGAATTTTGCTACCATTTATGTCTAGTTAGCTCATGGATTAGTGAAGGGGAGGATTTGTTGAGTTTCTCTCACCCATTCACATTGAAAAACTTAATTGTCAATTTTTTGTTTTTTATTTATCACACTAATGCTTGGTGTTTCGTATACCGATGTGTGATTTTGTTCTTTTCTATAGAAGTTTAATGAGGTGATTTCTAAAATTATACTCATATTATTCTATATAAAGGAAAATTCTGTTGATGTTAAACAGAACATCATCTTGAGAGTTTTTTACCATATTTGGCTCATAAAGGAGAGTTTGGAGAAGTTTTTCATCATCTAAAGTTGAAGTCGGGTCGTAATCTAAGGTGTGATGTTGATCCAATTTTCTTTTAAGATGTATATTATTTTCTAAATTTCTTATATTGTATTCTCAAGAATTGTATCTTTCATATTTTGTTATTGGTCCGATTTGGGTTAGGATAATTTTCTCAAATTTTATTTGATACTTGATTGTAAGAGATTTCTTAATCAAAGTTGATCAAGCAGGTTGGTTTTCTTTTCTCTGAATTGGAAGAAAATTTCCATCTATTGTTTTTATCTTGGTGTCTCCTATTCATCTTATATTTATTTTCATTTCATCTTGTAGGAAAATATTTTCTGGGTTGTTTCCGCTGGAGCGTCTATTTCCTAACAATACGATTTACTTCATTCTCAAAAAAACACCGCTAGATTGTGAATCATCGGAGGTGTTCAATGACATTCACGAGCTTGGGATGAGGCCACTGTCATTGGCAATGGAGGATGAGGGGCTGGGGCTAGCAGAGTTAGTTGATTAAGCTGTCATCATTGAGATTGCTAAGGCGAAACTTTGTAGTTGTTTATACTGTTTTCTTTAGTTGGTGACTGTAACACCCCAAATCCGGTTCACGCTCGTGAACCGAACCGGCATGTTACGGGCCCCGGTTAGGTCGGCTAACCGGAACCCAACTCGTACGGATCCAATCTCGGTGTCTTAAGATGAAGACACGACTCATCATACATGAATGAATGCTTAGAATCCTAACATGGTACTACATGGATGACAAGCAAATTAAATCACACACCGATACGATTACGATGAAGTTAATAAAAATTCTAAAATATAACGGACAGAGTTTCCCCTAAAAATGCAATTAGGGGCCACCCTATCACATCAACATATACCAATATATATAACGATAAATCAACAACTTTATTCACACATGATTCTAATCTGTTGTAGCATCTTTTTCTGAATCTTGGGTCTCAGCCCACCTGGGCCCTCTATTTATTTTTCACATCATGGAATCATGCCTTAGAATTTCATCACATCATCATGCTTTCATTACCTCACATCAGTTCAATAATAAAAGCATAAACAAAATATTAAACAATCATTCACCAGACATATGTGTATGTGTAGAAGACCTCATTGCTCCTCTGTCCAACTGGCACATCCATCTCGTGCTCGTCACCTACATATAGTACAAAAATGTCAGTAACAAGCGTTACTGGTCCAGAATATAACTAATACAAACTGGCTATGAGAGCAAACTCTCATATGAAAGAAAAATCCATATACTCCTCCTGAACTCTCTGAAGGGCATCTACTGAGGAGCTACTGGGCTGCAGACCCGATAGCATCTCGAACTGACTGAACTCCTTCTGTTGTTGCCGCCCTCAGCATTTTCTGGTCTCAAATCCTAAGCCCTCTTCTTACCTCCATATTTCTCCTGGTCTTGAGCACGAAGGCCGAGTACTCTCAGGCAGTCGCCATCAGTACCCTTTGAACCACAAGTAATGACATGCGCTGTACTAGATAGTACACGTAAACCTCCACGTTCTCTGGGTGTGAGGAACTCAAACGCGAAGTTGTCAGGATCCCTCGGGATTGGAACAGTCCGCTGGCACTAATCCAGAGCCCGCTTTGACTGTCACGGCATCCTCTGCATGGTACGTGCAATCGATTTCTCCATCTCTCGTCTCACTGAAAACTCGATGAAAATATATATAGGCCTGGGAAGGGATTTATAAAATAGGCCCGAAGGCAACTTGCTGTAGATCTTGTTTTTGAAATCATTCTCGAGGGATCTCATCCTCGAGGGTTATTAATCCGGAAAACAGTTCGGCTAAATGACCCGAGTTAAGTGGAATCCGATAAAACGCCATTTAACTCGTCCTGCAAGTTATAATCAAATATACAATAGAAAGGCCATAAAATAGAAGCGAGTCCTAACGGACCTGGTAGAAGCTCCAAGCATGTCATCGCGCCTAACGACGAGCTCCTACTCCGTACCTGCACATCAGAGCTAAATACTAACGCCCAATAACTAAATGATGCATCAAACTTATGAACATCGCTCACAATGCAAATTGTTATCAACTAAGCAAATCAATAATCATCCTTGTATATAATCCTAATTCATCCTATTCATATCAATTTTATTATATTTTTCTAAGTTACATAGTAAGCACTTATCATGCTCTGACTACCTCATTAGTTACTTAATCGGTTAATCCTCATCATCCTTAATCACATCATTTCATTCCTATTTAGGCATTTATCATATCAATTACTCAACCCTAGCATGCTCTCTAACAATCATCAATTTTAAATAACAAACTTGGAGGTAATTATACCTCGCGTCGTCGGTAATCAGTGACGGCTAGGTTTTTGGTGTGTGTGCGTCTCGAACCTAGAATTCGGCGCTCCATGGCATTCGAAACTCGATCGGTTTCGACCGGGTGAACTCCACGGAAGCTTCGGTGAATTCCAATGAATTCTGCCAATTCTGGTTTTGCGGCGAGTTTCGGTGGTTTTCGAGCAGGTTCAGCAGTTTTTCGGCGACTTTCCGACGATTTTCCGGCAAGAGTCGCCGGCGGCGTCTATCGGCCGGATAGGGGCCGTATAGGGTACCATTGGAACTGTCTCGATGAGCCCGACACATCCGCGGTGTCGGTGTGGCCAACGGAGGTGGCGGCTCGCCGAAAAATGGCAAAAACAATCGCGGCGATGGATGGCTAAATCCGGCCGAATGGGCTGCGATCGGCAGCGCTCTCGTCGGGAAAGGTGGCTGGGGGTCGACGACGACGAGGCCACCATTGGACGGCGATGGCAACGGCGACGCAAACAAATTGCGGGCATGGCGATACCGGTGTCGCGACGGCCGAACGGGGGCCGGGGCTGGTCGGGGTAGCACTGTGACACCGTCATGGGAGGGAGCGGCGTCGGGCGGCGGTCGGGCGGCGCCGGCAGCGACGGCGGCGGCCACAATGGGGAGGTCGGCTAGGGTTTGGAAAGGGTGAAAAACGTCGAGGGTAAAATTTTTAGTTGGGTGGCATTCCTGTAAATATTACTTGACTCGACTCCATCTCGAGTCAAAATAATTATTTACTCGAAATAAATTCTAAAACAAATCCAGAAAAAATCGGAAAAAATCTCATAAAATAAAATAAACATCAAAATTTCAAAATCTCATGCTCTACAACTATCAACCCACCCAAACTGCCCGTAACGCGTCCTAACGCGATATTCGGCCTAAAACTATTTCTACGATCAAACTACGTAATAAAAAAAACTATACTGCATACTCTCATATATTCTGATAACTCATTCTTTGCTGCTGTATTATGATGTTATCATCATATACTTGGGTGCGCATGACCCCTTATAGCTCATACACATGACCGGCATCGGCTCGGTACACGTGTTCTAAAACATACTCGACTCGAAAATGACGGTCGAACTGACCGGTTCTAAATATAAAACCCTGACTCAAATCGTGGGTTTTATAGTGACTTATGGATGGTAGTTTTTTTTTTTTTTTGCATAATGTTGGATGTCTCAATTTTGTGAAGTTGATGATGATATGAATTAATGGTACATGTTGTTTTAGATAATAATCAAAATAGGATGATGTTGTAAGGAATTTGTAACCACCCAACTTAAAGTATAAATTAATGGTCTAAGTCATCTCTTTAAAAGTGGTTAACTAAATTTAATATGTATAGTTCATTCTCACTTACAAATAAGATCTTACCCCATTAAGCATTAGATGTGAGACTAAGTTAAAAGATCTCATAGTCCACCCACCCTAGAAAATTTCATTTCCGAAATTTTTACTTTTGGCCCATTGTTAGCCCTAATCAACGATTTTCTTTGACCCATGACCGATAGTTTAGTCAACGTCTCTAGTCTAACCCACAATTTAACATGGAACCAGAAAACTTTGATACTCTTTGTAACAACCCGTATAAAAAAGTAACATAATGGGTAAGTCATTTCTTTTCAAAAGTAGTTAGCTAAGTTAAAAATTTATAATTCATTCTCAATGATAGCATATGTTGGCTTGAGAATGGATACTATAGGGGGGTAATTACCAGACTAATTCAATTAATCCAACTTTTTTGTGCATATTGAGCTGTGTATATTATTTGTCCAGTGGAATTTTAGATATCTTTATTGCAGTAACTAATCTCATAGAGTCATGTTTTGTTTGTAGGTGAATCTGCCATGCAAAGTTCACGACTAAAATAGAGCTCGAAGCTGTAATGTGTTGCTTGCAAAGTGATAAAAGGCAAAAATTTGAGCCAATTAGACTTGTTGTGGATGGTGAAGATGTTCTGAACCACCATTCCTCGATGGCTAATGCGAAACTCTCATCTCCACATTCACTGTTAAACTCCACCGTTATATTATATCACCCTTTCTAGGATGTTCTGTAGAAGAATGGAAAGAAGAAGATTGTATCATCCTCTCTTACTGAATATCATCACAATGGTCGACATTCACTGTTACTATATATCACTTGCTTTGTCGTACAGAACCTAGTTATCTTCTTTAATACCACATGAAATGAAACACATTGCAGTCCGGTTTGCATGTCAGGTTGAAGGAGACACGAAAGGGAGAAGGAAAGAGAGAAAGAAGGATCTATTTAGCTCTCTACTTGTGTTGTGCTTGCTTCTCTTTGTTGTAATTTATTATCATCTATCATGGCGTTCCCTCGTTGATCATTGAAGCTTCAATATTTCCCTCAAACCCATTATCATGCTCCAATGCTTGTACTCCTACCTTTTTATTTTTTTACAAAAAGAAATTTGGTCTCAAAAGAACATTTCGTCCTCCACTCTCTTATACTATGTTCG
Source organism: Piper longum (assembly GCA_032619315.1). Taxonomy (NCBI): domain Eukaryota; kingdom Viridiplantae; phylum Streptophyta; class Magnoliopsida; order Piperales; family Piperaceae; genus Piper; species Piper longum. The sequence goes on along the minus strand of JAVDBV010048239.1, from coordinate 4,593 downwards.
GTCCAAGCACAAACTAATAGATCTAAGGTCTCTTTTTAAAAATAATTAATCCAATTAGAAGATCTATTAATCATTCCTACAAATGAACCAAATCCTATTTTATTAAGTATTGAATGAGATACTAATTTAATAATATTATAATGTAATCTCTTAAAAAAAATTATTTTCAAAATTCTTACCATTGACCCGTGGCTAATGGCCTAACTCACTTCCAATCAAACCATCTAAGAAGGTTTCAAGGTTACTTCGATACCATCTAGTTCAGATGTAAATTGTTGGGCCCCAATTAATAAATTGAATCTTACCCAAATAAGGATTAGATATTACTTATTAAAAAAAATAGTGAAAGAAAGGTGGATTGCAAAGGCTAGAACTTGATGAATGGTTTGAGAGCAAAAATTGGGTATTTTGATTCCTAATAGTGAAAATAATAATAATAATAATAATACAAAAAAATAGCAAAAGCCACTTGCACACAGAGGAAAATAATAGCTCTACCATTTAGGAGCATGCCACATATGCACACAGTTTTAAATACCATATCAATTAACGTACTGAAGTTATAACATATTAAGGATATATTTAGTTCAACCGAGTCCAATTCGATTCAACCAAATTATAAAATTGTATATAAAATATTTCAATAGAGATTAAAAATATATTTAATCATCAATATTTTATTAACTATCGGTTAAAATACTACAATTTTTAACAAATACATGAATTTTGTAAAAAAAATCTGATCAAAATTTTAAAGATGGATTTAAATAGTACAATAGGTTAGAGTATACTAGATTTGAAGGTAATATGCGATAAATTGTATAACTCACGATAATTGTTTAAGCTAGGATCGACCATTAGATCGGTTCGCTTTCAAACCGAACCGAATTGCCAAATAGGCCTTTGGTTGTTCAAATTCCAAATTGACCCACCCCAAAATTGGTCCAAAATCGAACCAAAATATTTTGGTCAATTTAGCTCAATTTATTCGAAAAAAAATTATTAAAACTATATTAATATTTATTATAAATTTTATAATAAATAAAATTAGAACACTATTTAACTATCCTAATAATATTCAAAAGTAACCTATTTATACATATTATGTTCAACATCTCAATGACAATAACTCGTATAAAGTATGAATAATAAGTCTTTTTTAAATTTTTCGACTCTTTGCTCGGTTTCGGTTCAATTTGGTTCGGGACCAAAATTTTACACACCTAAAAAACTATCCGATGGGGAAATCGAATCGAATCGAACTGATCGGTTTTGTGGGATCGGAACCGAATTTTTACACCTAAAAAATTACGTAGAATTCGAACTGACCCGAACCGATAAATTTGGTTCGATTGCAGCAGAACGTTGCCCAACCCATTTAAAGCTACATAGGCAAGCACCTGAATTTGAATGAATTTGACACGCGCCATGTTCACCAACGGCAAGATCAGGAGCCACTCAGTCAGAGACAGTCCGTTAGTGAAAGTCGCCGGCTGTCGGAGCATGTCATGGCATGAAGTAAGAGACTGCTAAGTGTGCAGGGAGTTTGGTTGAGAGACGAGGAATCAGGATCGATATGGGAACCTAAAGTTGGCTAAACACACTTTCCAAAAGAGTGAGATCCTCTCCCCACGGCCACGGGTGGACCTTAACTGCCCCCTCCTTCCCGCTCCCGCCCTCATCATATTTGCTTCTTCCTTCCACGCACACACACACAGACTCCTCCTTCCACCTTTCTCCCTTGAGGGTGGTAATGGCTTTCTCCTCCTCTTAAGTTAAGATGTTGTGGGTGGGACGGCTTTTGCGTTTGGTCATTTCTTGGGCTCTCAAAATCTGGGTATATTGTTCTATCATCATGTGGCTTGATTGAGTCTGGTTTGTTTTTTTGTATCATTGTGTTTGTTCTATTTTCATGTTTCGTTGGATCCATATGAGCAGTTTTGCGCTTTTGTGATGTGTCTTTGTTATGTATAGGCCGCGGGGACAATGATTTTGTTGGCATGTTTGATGGTTTCGAGATGCTTGAGTTGAGGCTGGTTGCTGATGTTTTTTAGGCAACATGATCGTATGGGTTTTTCGCTTTGTGGTATGGTAATTAATGGCTTCGTCGAAAGAAAATGAAGAATTTTGCGTTTGGTGATTTCTTAGAGCGCTAAAAATCTATGTATATATTGTTCTATCATTGATTGAGTCTAGTTTTTATATCATTGAGCTTTTCTTTTCATGCTTTGTTGGATCAATGTGAGCAGTTTGCGCTTTTGTGATGTGTCTTATAGACCACAAGGAGAATGATTTTGCTGGCATGTTTGATGGTTTGGAGATGCTTAATTGTGGATGCTTACTCCAGGAGACATGATCATAGAAAGTTGATGCTATTGAATATGCTTTGCGATATGGGTTTTTCGTTTTGTGGGTCATGGCTTCCTCGAAAGAAAATGAACGGCTTTTGCATTTGGCTTGATCAAAATCTATATATATATATATATATATATATATATGTGTGTGTGTGTGTGTGTGTATTGTTCTATCATCATGTGGTTTGATAGAGTCTAGTTTCTTACATCATTGTGTTTTTTTCTTTCATGTTTTGTTGGATCAATACGAGCAGGTTGTTCTCTTTGTGATGCTGCCTTTGCTGGCATGTTTGATGGTTTTTAGATGCTTGAGTTGAGTGATGTCGATTTTGCTGGCATGTTTGATGGCTTTGAGATGCTTGAGTTGAGGTACTAAACTTTTGTATTTGAAAAAGTTTTCAGAGGCACTCCTATTTTGCGGGCAACATGATCATTTAAAATTATAGCCAATTCTCCGTCGCTACTTTCTTTCTTTTTTTGGAATTATGCAAAGATATATATAATTTTTTCTGGTTTGAAATTTGATGCATTCTCGGAAAACCTTCTTTCGTTTCCTCCGTCTCATTCATAGAGCCCTTGTTGTGATAAACGGGTAATTTTCACCAAAGATAACTAGTTCACTATGAGAACTATTACCTAGATGACAAACGTAAAAACTATTGTATTAAAAAATCACCACAAGATAAAATTCCCAGAAAAGTTGGTTGGACAAGATAGTCCGCTTAAAAACCAACTCCTAGACAGAATTTTATCAAGACAAGTAATATAAATAGCACAATAATTAACACCATTTATATCCGACAATAGCTATTAAATAGACAATAAAAGAACAAGCGAGGTTTGGCAATTGCTTACGTCCTCAGACATTACGAAAATAATATTTCACTAAAGAGAAATATTACAAAGAGAGAAAGAACAAATTACGAATGGTAGAAGGAACAATTACCAATAGTAGAAAGGGAAATTAGTAACTTTAAGATTACTATTAGGATGAAAAACTAAATAGGGGGAAAGGTCCCTTTTATAGGGAGAGAGCCCCCCCCCCACACCCCACACCATTTAAATGTGGGACTGACATGTATCCTATTTAGGAAATGAATGCTGTGAAAGGTAATTATGGTATGGACACCAACTTGGTTGTTTATCTAGAGGCCAAGGCAATGCTACAGCCGCTAATAATGTCACAAATTGGTTTGGAACATGTTATATTTTGCCTTTGTTTGGAGCTTTTTCTGCTAATGCTCACTTGGGAAGATACTACACAATCATCATTTTTTCAATCATATATGTGCTTGAAAGTTCTAACTCGTTCACCTTATTCACTTCTTGCCCTCAAATTTTTGTGAAGTAAAAAAAAATGATGGAATGGATGCTTTCCATTCTGCATTGTTCTTGTTTTTGTGATATACTAACATGTTGAGTTTATAACATCTATATATAGAGAATGACATTGTTGACACTTTCTGCATCTGTTCCTGGTTTGAGGCCTCCATGTGCAAATGATGAATGTCATCCCAAGGAGATGCAAATTGGAGTCTTCTTCCTAGCTCTGTATCTGATTGCTCTCGGGACCGGAGGAATTAAACCGTGTGTCTCTTCCTTTGGTGCCGACCAATTTGATGAAGCTGATGAGGCAGAGAAGAAAAAGAAATGCTCCTTTTTCAATTGGTTCTATTTCTCAATCAACATTGGTTCCTTGCTTGCAGCATCAGTTTTGGTGTACATACAAATGAATATTGGCTGGGGATGGGGTTTTGGGATACCAGCAGCGGCCATGGCAATTGCTGTGATGTTCTTTGTTTCTGGGACACCATTGTATCGGCACCAGAAAGCTGGAGAGAGCCCATTAACTCGTCTAGCGCAAGTTGTGGTTGCATCATGCAGAAAATCTAATGTTAAAGCTCCTCGTGATGGAAGACTTCTGCATGAAAATGAGGATAACGAGTCTGTTATCCAAGGAAATCGTAAGCTTGATCATACAAACTAGATGAGGTGAGTTTGTTTCTACTTGTCAATACAAATGCTTGCATAGCTAATTTTAAATTATATATCATCATGCTTTCATTTCCAGGTTTTTTGGCAAGGCAACAGTGCCAAAAAGCACAGATGGCATAAAGATGGTGAATCCATGGAGACTTTGCACTGTGACCCAAGTGGGAGAGCTCAAGTCTATCATCAGATTACTCCCCATATGGGCTAGTGGCATAATGTTTGCAGCTGTCTACAGCCAAATGAGCAC
>JAVDBV010048237.1:0-22054 GCA_032619315.1 Piper longum | reverse complement strand
TTGTCGTCGACAACCTCCCCATCATTTTCCAGCCACTGCCTTTCGGGTCCAATTTCGGCCAACCAGAGCGTCAATCACTGGTGCCAGTACCACCGTTGAGACCACCATCACCGACTCTACTGACCGGCTCCCTCGTCGGACACTACTGGCCCCCGACCGCTGTTATTGCCGTCGGAGCCCGTCGATTTTCGGGCCAAATTCCTGTCAGCCAAAGTCACCCTTGCGGCCGCCGACTACCCTGACACCTTCACCGTCGTCAGGACTACCAATCCACCGGTCTGTCTAGGGGCGCCAGTCACTCGAACTTGCTCGGGTTTCCACCGCTGCCGGCGAGCCACCTTTTGGGCTCAATTCTGGCCACCAGAAACCACGATTCAAGTCATCGCCGCCGCCGGCATGATCACCGTCCTGCCACCAACCTTTTTCGATTGTCGTCATGCTCCTCCGCTCGGGAGTTCCTCGCCAGCCACTTCGCCGGTGTTCGGCACCCCGCAGCCAAAGTTTGGCCCCGGTCACGAACTGGGCCGTCGTCCGACCCACATGCCGACCAATGTATCCAACTCTACTCGTACCGAGTTGGTTCGACTTTAATTCAACAAACTCGACACCGTTTTTGAACGAGTCGGTATATATTTCTTAGTATCAATGAAACTAGACATGGATATCACTAAGATTATATTTTTCCAAATGGCTGATTATTTTACTGTGTTTTCTAATTGCCGAATTGATTTTTCTATACATTGAATTGACTGATTAATATCATATTTAAATTTTAAAAATTCCTTCGAGCTTCTGATGATTTGTTGAGCATTGTTTAATGCCTAATTTACTATTCTAAGTGTAATTTTGGATTCCAACCTTTTTCGATTGTCGTCATGCTCCGTCGTTCTGGTGTTCCTCCTCCAGCCATTTCGCCGGTGTTTGGCATCCCACAGCCAAAGTTTGGCCCCGGTCACGAACTGGGCCGTCGTCCGACCCGCATGCCGACCAATGTATCCAACCCGACTCGTACTTAGTTGGTTCGACTTTAATTCAAAGAACTCGACACCGTTTTTGAACGAGTCGGTGTATATTTCTTAGTATTGATGAATTTAGACATGGATATCACTGAGATTATATTTTTCCGAATGGCTGATTATTTTACTGTGTTTTCTGATTACTGAATTGATTTTTCTATACATTGAATTGACTGATTAATATCATATTTAAATTTTAAAAATTCCTTCGACCTTTTGATGATTTGTTGAGCATTGCTTAATGCCTAATTTACTATTCTAAGTGTAATTTTGGATTATGGTATTTTGTGTACCGTTTATTTGGCTCGTGTACGTCGAGTCAAAAGTTTTGGTCAAATGATTATTTTTCAGGTTTGAATATTTTAACTAATTCACTTTGGATTATCTAAGAGTTTAATAAATCATTTGATTGCCCATTCAAAATGTTTAATTGGTTAATTAAGTATAATTATTTGACCATTGATTGTTCAAATGTTTATTGTTCAACCAATTGATCATTTAACTATTTTCACTAATTTGGCTGTCACCGTTTTTGATTGACTATTTTGAGTGTGATTGTTTGACTATTTGATTGTGATTGTCTATTGATTGATTAATCCAATTATTTCAATTGCATTACTATTATGGGTATTAAGATCTTAACAACATGCATTGCATATTCTATTTGAATTTGACTAAGTCTAGGTATTCGACTAGGTATGTGGAGTCGCTTCCTGACCTTGAGCTGCCACTACGAGCTGGAATACCCGTCTGTATGACTCATTCTCAGTTTATATTAAATAAATACCATATTGTGGGTTTTACCAATCATGTGGGTTATTGAATCACACATGATTATGTTATTGAATGTTGTAATTACGGTTAATGTTTATGATATATGTAACCATCCATCTCTTCCTGAGTCATGAGTCAAGTGATATAATATAAACGAGAATGCCTTGTATATTAATTTTCTATTAATATATCAACATTATGAATAAATCGATAATGTAAATTTTTTGTTAAAATTCAAATTCTAAGTAATGTTGTGAAATAAGATATAAAATAAACAATGCTAAGAATCAATTATAACCCATAAAACAAACCAAATCCAACTACCAAACATGCCATAAATATAATAATTATAATAAAAAAAAATCAATAGTCTAATAACAAAGTCCTCCAAGTGTCCTAACTTTAACACATCTATCTATATTCACACCTGAAGAGGTAATTTCATGTTATTGATAAAAATACTAAGACATATAATTACAAAAAACGAGTTAATATATTTCACAACATTATTAATTAAGTCTTTGTGATTATGAAAGTATGTCGAGCTCCAATTATGCCGCGAGTGGTAACCATCTCATCCAGCTAAAATCACATGTATGTGCGCATAAGCTATGTGGTCTACGGCCTGTAGTTACTGATATTTGTTATTGACTCATTCTTTCAGTATTACAAATACATAATAAGTAGCCTTACCCCATTGCATCATGTCACCTTTTTTCGGTCGAGAGTAGATATTTCATCTTTCAAATAATTTAAAAGGTGCGGCCCTGTTTTAGATTGAATTAGCTCCTTAACCCAGGTTATGCTCAATGCATAGTGGTCAAATCTGTACTTAGGCCAACCAGGGCTGCCAAAAAAGAATGTGTAATATTTCAAATAATTATACAGACATGAAAATTTGACGATGCACCCGCAACAATAACATATGATACTCATCTAAAGGAAACAATAAAATTATACATAAATATAATTTTATAGGAGGAAAAATGTATGAAATGAAATGACTTAACTATATCATGATTAAAACTCGAGAAAAAAAATGCATAATTCAACAATATTAAAATTTAAATTTTTAACATTTACAACAAGTCCAGTAAGATATCTAATTATTCACATTATGTAATTATATGAATTCAACCTTAGAAGATTTAAATTAATCATTCAACTCATAATTAACAATTATCCAACGATAAATACCAACTTACTAGTATGTATTTAATTACTATATTTATATATTTTCCTTTATTGCAAAATATTTATTTTAGATATAAAAAGATACCGACTTAATCTCATAATCACTTAAAGATCTTATTTTTAATTTATTGATTGACGACATTTAATTTACCATTAATACTAATTATATTAAGCACATATTAACAATATTTTAATTAACTATGAGACTAATATTTTTACAGATTACTCTGCCATCACATTATTATAATTATTACTAATTACTAATCCTTTAGTATACCAAAGAATTAATAATAACAAACCATTATTTACATTACGCTAATATATCATAGTATTTCACTACCGTTATTTATTGAAAGAATAGAACATATATGCCAAATAAATAATTTTTGTATAATAATAATACTTGATAAATATTTTTTATCAATCAACAATCATTATAAAAAGTAAATTCACTCGGCTATAATTTTATTAGTCGAAACTTAGTACAATCAATTATACAATTTACTTAATTAATTAAAGCAGCAACCTTAATTATCATAACCCATTTTACATGTAATTAATATGTCATACTTATTAATTTAGAATAATTAATCATTCATATTTTAATTTACTATATAAAGTCCATAACTTTGGATTTTGATTACAAAGACGTCATCATGAAATATACGACTAACAATATATGTTAAACACAAATAATTATAATATACTAAACATCGACAAACTCAATTAAGATACATACTTAATCAAATATGTCATCTTTAATAATTTAGGTTTATAACAAGTTAAATAATTAATACAAAAGGTGATTCACTTCTTAATTAAGTAATACATCAATAAATATGTGCATAAAAATTATAAACTAATTTCAAGGATAACATGCATGTAACATTAATTAAGTAATACATCAATAAATATGTGCATAAAAATTATAAACTAATTTCAAGGATAACAAGCATGTAACATTGATCATGAGTTAATGCTAATATTAATAAGAACATAGCATAATAACAATTATATTATAATTGACGTGTTATTAATTAGTATTGCAATGATGATAAAGGTGAAAATTTTACTTTATTAATCATTTATAACCGGTCATATTTACTCATAAACTTATAATAAATGAATTGATTATCAATAATTAATCGACATAGAAAGATCAAACTACCCATGGATTTGCAAAGTTTGTTTAGACCAACCATGATTATTTATAAGTATTAATTAGTTATTAATTTAATCACCATAGTCACTTTTATGTATTAACTACTTAGATAAGACAAGTTTATTTTTTTCCTAATCTAAATTAATCATACTAGTTTAATAAATAATGTAAAATATAATTCATTAATTAAATAATAATAATAATATATATAACATATATAAATCATAAATTTATTCCAATATATATTGACACACAATAATAACATGAAATAATTATATTACTCTTTAGGATTTTATATAATAATTAATTAACTAAGCAAACATTAACCAATATTTAATATAATGCAGGTTGTACAAGCCATGGATTCTTGGAAGATGATGAGGAACAAATTAAGGTATACAAAAATTATTTAGTTGTAGCTGTGTGTGGAGAAACGTGGGTAGAAGAGCACACGATTCATATCGCACGAAGAACTTACGTGAAGACCGGGTGTTAGGGATGATCCTCTAGCATTCGATGATGCCTTTATGTTAAATTTTTTTATAGGGTATATGGAATAGGTAACTACGACTCAATGCTTACATTATTGCACTCATCGGTATTAAATAATTAAGTATAAGAACTGGAGCCCATCACTACATACTTCAAGGACTCAACCTCTTAACAACATTTAGAGTGATGCCTTTGTGTAGCTTGGAGTAATCATTGTATTTATAAAGTCACTCCCATAATTACAATGGAGGTATTGCCTATATTGTGACTTGGAATATTTATATAGGAACTTTAAGTTTAAAATCTGACTTTGTATGACTATACACATTTTATAGAAACTTGGTAAATTGTTTGGCTGAAGCCTCCTTGGAGGGTTGAGGCTCGGTTCCATAAAGTTTATACGCGATAGCCTAATAATTAATTTTCCGGTATATAATATCGTGATCGAATCCATCCTTTTCAAACTAATTTAGGGTGTTGCACTGCAGCATAATAGGTAGACATTCCCTGTCGATGTGTTGTACTTGCCTGAGTGTGAGTACATACTTTTTGCGCATACGTGTTTTCTAATCGGGAGTAGAACTTATAACTGAATGGACAGCTTGAGTCTAGCTATACCTAGATGGATGAGATCCCATCACGGTGGGATACCGGTAATGTTAGTGACCTGTGCTACTTCTAATAGGTATTGATTTCTGTTACTGCCACTATCTTTAATTTCTGACTGTACCGAATCATATGGTAGTTTTGTATTCTGTTATATATTGTGGCGACACCTATTATATAATGTATTGTTCTTCATGTTTATTGTTATATCACTAAATTGTTATCGTACCGTTACTATTATTGATATTGTCACTTATATAGATACCACAACTGATAATATTTATACTATTGTTGATGTTGTCACTGTACTGAATTGAGACTGCCACTGTTGGGATTATGGATAGTGTCACCCTCCATTGTTCTCGTCTTCTTGATATAAATTTCTAAGGACAGGATTTTTTTAAGGAAGGGAGTTTATAAAATTCGAGCCTCGTCCGGAATTTTACCTTTTTACCTTATTAAATCAAGCTAGGTAGGCTAGTTTGGAGTGATCCAAGCTAGGCTGATTTATTAATATAGGTTAGGATTATTTGATTAATATTTATATCGTATTGTTTACCAGACTATTTGTTACGTTGAGTTGCATGTTATCGTAAGCGAATGTCTATAATTTATTTGATAATTCTTTTGAAGCATTTTATAATGTGAATATTGATTGACTTGATTGTGTTAAGTGATGTGATTATTTAAAGTTTATTAAGATTTCTGGACAATAAAATATTTGAATGACTTTTTCGCATTTACAACTTGGTTTGTCTCGTCGTTCCGGTTCCATGGCATACAAAATGTACGCCTTTCATTGGATGACTGAGTGCCTGCATATATCCCACCGCTGCCCCCTGTTAAGCGGTCAAGAGGGTGGCTCAATTTGTATATTTACCATTTTGCCCTCCTACATCGACATTCTACACGTTTTTATGCCCACCGACCGTGGGTTGGTGTTTTCTCTACCAAACGCGACAGATTGAAATCCTGTAGTTGACAAGACAAATAGCGTTTCCGACCATTCTGTGACCACCGGTCGACGCGCCGTTCTGCTAGCTCACGACCCCGATGAGTCTCACCGTCCAGTGCCGTATCGTTCGCTAAAAATTGGAGGCGAAAGTCGGCGTTTTGCTCACGGCCACCGATTGTGTGCCATGACTTGCCGCCGGGAGCACCTAAGCCGTCGTTCCGACCACCGTTGTGATCACCATGCTAGGACGAATCGAATGCCACAGATTCCAGCCATTATTGTCCCCAGAATCGTTGCCGACAACCTCCCCACCGTTTTCTCGCCACCACCTCTCGGGCCTATTTTGGCCAACCGGAGCTTCATACGCCAGTGCCGGTACCACCGTTGTGACCGCCGTCCCGTCTCTTCCGACTAGAACCCTTGTCCGACCCGATTGGTCGCCGACCGCTGTCATCGCCGCCGGAGCCCGTCGGTTTCGGGCCGAATTCCAGCCGGCCACGGTCACCATTGCCGCCGCTGACTACTCCTTCACCTTCAACATCGTCAGGGCTACCGATCCCAACCACCATCTTGTCTTGGGGCGACGCTGATCACTGGAACCTGCTCGGGCTCCACTGCCGCCGGCGAGCCACCTTTTGGGCTCGATTCTGGTTAGCTCTGACAGAGGTTCAGGTTTTCATCGCCGCCAACGTGATCGCCATCCTGCCGCCGACCTTTCCCTACTGCCTCAGTGCTCCGCCACGCCGCCGCTCCGGAGTTCCTCCTCCTGCATTTCTCCGGTGTTCGGACGCGGCCGAGCCAAAGTTTGGACCCTGTCACGGATAGGGTCATGGTCCGATGCACTTGCTGACCATTTATCCAACCCGGTCGGGCCAAGTTTGTTCGACTTGAATTCAACCGTTTCCCCGCCTTTTTCAACCGTTTTAAACGGTTCTACGTATATTTTCTTCGTATCTGATGATTTTGGCCATTGTGACGTGATACGTTTTTCTGACTGGCTAATTAGTTTACTGTTTTTTTCGATTGCTGAATCCATATTTCTGTATATTGAATTGACTGATCGATATCAGATTTAATTGTTGAAAATTTCTGCAAGCTTTTGATGATCTATTAAGCATTGTTTAATGCCTAATTTGATGTTCTAAGTGCAAGTTTGGACTATGGTATTTTCTGTACCATTTATTTGACTTCAAGTCTAAAGTGTTGACAAGATGATTATTTATGGAGTTTGACTATTTTAATTGATTGACGTGGATTGTCTAAGAATTTGACATCTCATTTTATACTTGCTCAAGACTGACTTCACCGTTTGACCGTTGACTGTTTAAATATTTCTTATTTAACTAACTAATTGTTTTACTATTTTCATTAATTTAATTGTGATTAAATTTGAATAACTGTTTGATTGTGATTGACCACAGAAGGGCAAATCGAGGAAAAGAAAACCAAGGATCATGCAACATTAGGGGTAGGGTCATGAAGAATGGCACGTCTACGGGAAGAAGACAAGGGCAATGTAACACTGGGGATAGGGTCATGAGGGAGATCGAGGATTATGTTAGTTAATGAGTAAAGTGGTGGAGTAGATATTAGAACTAATTTTCTACAATAAATCACTTTCAAGAATATTTAGTGACCCCGTTTTTTTTATTGTCACAATTTATGATTTTAATTACATTTTGAAGTGTCTCTGTAAATATGATAGTGACGGTTTTCTAAAAATCATCACTATATTGTTAAATTGTGATGCTCGATAAATTTTAGTGTAGTGTACACCTAATTTCTAGTAGTGGATCAAAACTAGATAACCTGATATGAATTGGTGTGGTACTGAGCATATTATAAAACATCAATCATTCTTGATTGTGGATTGTTTTTTATATTTTTTTCTTCTTAGTTTAAAAACTTGAGATTCAAATTCAATTCGACATGCTATAGAATGGTACTATTTTGTCAATTAAATAAATAAAATGATATATGAAATTAGCATGTATTGCTTTGTTGATACTTGAACTTGATAAATATATAATTTAAATAACTTTTAAATATTGATTTAATTAAATTAAAAGAAAAATAAAATGTTTAAATTATTTATTACTTGACTTGTGAAATTATTAAATATGTCACTTAGGTAGGACACCATAGAGTGAAGTTGGAGACTCCGGGATTCTTTGGAGTAAGAAAAGAGTTTTATAATTAACTATGCTTTCCTGTTTATAGCAAAAACCTTTGAAGGCATCACAGTCACCATGGAAACGCAAGGATTTTAAATCGTTTGCATTGGGAATTATAATGTCACACAATTACATTTCTTATTTGCAAACAATTTGCCGATCTCAAAGAATCACGAACAATTACTAACACAACAAAGTTCACCACAAGATAAACCAACCAACAAATTTTTTGAAATAGGCTAACAAAATATTTCATTGCCCATGATTTAGTCATTGACACTTTTGACACATCAAACACACTAAAAAATGAGCAGGGATACACCTTTGTCCACTAAAAACCATACACACCCAAAGCAGTACCAATCTCAAATCTCATCAAAACACTTCACAAAACACATCAACCAGCAACTAAACTCATTGAGCTAACATTGGTAACACAAGAAATTTTTATCCCATGCAATTCTGTAGCTCATCTAGCAGGGATGGCAGGGAGCACACTCTTGGTACTCTCTCTCTTCTTCCTACTAAGTAGTTTCTTCAGAAAACTGCCATGACCTTTTGGCTGCACAGACACAACAGCAAGGGGTGTCATGCTACTAACAAAAGTTTGTTTGTTAACACCCAAACCTCTCAAGTTCTTGACATCAGCACTCCTTAGAAGTTTCCCTCCATAGAGAAGACCAGCCATTGGATTACTAGAATCCTTATTTTCATCCAAGCAAATAATCTCTTTAGTTTTAGGAGAGTTCACTTCATCATCTTTGTGATCATCCTCTGCTAAAATTTGATCAAGAAGGGTGGGTCGTCGCCTAATCTTAACTGAACTAGAGGCAGTAACTTCTTTGTCAACCAGTGCAGAGTCATTTGGTGAGGCCAAGGCCTTCACTTGCTTGCGCAGATTTAGAATGGATTCTTGACACTCAACCAGTTTTTCTGAAGCCTTTGTATTATCCCATTTCTGCATATAAGAATCACACACCATCTATCAAGAAACTGAAAGCATATACATCATAATATTAGCTCTAAGATCTCTCAATTAGTTAGTCCAGTTAGTCTCACATCAAATACATATTAGGTTAAGATCCAATATATTATTGTAGATTGTAATTACAATCTTCATCTTAGTTAACCACTTTTGAAAAAATAATTAATTTCTATCAGTTTGTATTAATTGGGTCGAGTTGTTTTAGGTGGTATTATAGCTAATCCAGGACATGGTTGGATGATGGGGGTCGATCAAGATAGAGATTCAGATCAGGCTCATGAGCCATAAAAGACAGTAGTGGGGATGGAATTTACTTAAGATGGGTAAAATGTAAGATCACCTAATTAGCTAGTCCAGTTAGTCTCACATCCAATATCCAAATTTAGCATATTAGTGAGGATGGTGTTTACAATCTTCAACTTGGTTAACCGATTTTAAAAAAATAAGTCAGTCCATCAGTTTACACTAATTGGAGAGGGTTATTACATTTGCTCGTTAAGAATTATAATAGCTTCTTAATGACATCAGAGGTTTCATAAATGCACAAGAATCGTGGTTGAGCACTAAAGAAATTGTTTCGCAGCGACCAGATCATGAAAAAGTGGCTATTTTATATAATGTAGCAAGCAAACATCTGCACTTCAATGTCTCTAATGGGTTATGGAAGTAGCAAATCCAAATACACATAGCACATAGCATGAAGAAATATAAATGTATAAGACCAATGCAGTGAATACGTACAGCTTTGACATGCCCTTCCTCTGCAACTGTATTCTCATTTGAATATTTAGTAATTGACACACTGCAAAATGGTAACACAATGCATTCAAAAAGAAGAAAAAACACCATGCTTATTTTGATGTTATAAAGGAAAGAAAGGTGTCCATTTTACCTTTCCTTTTGGTTCAGCTTCTCACATGTACTTCTATTCTCAAGTTCCAACTCCAGGGAAAAAAGCTTTTCATGGGCCTCATTTATTTGCTTTTTTGAAATTCCAATCTCTGTATCAAGAACGATAGTCAACAAATTTTGTTTCCTATCCTGATTTTCCATTGAAGTTTTTGACCCTTTTGAAAGAGCTACTTCTTTGTGCAAAGTTGAATCTCTATTGTCAGATTGTTGTAGCTGAAATTTCAAGATTTCAGCCATTTCTTTTGTCGATTGCAGCCTATCATGCAAGAGTATCTTCCTTGACACCATGTTATCTGTCTGATCCTTCAATTGCTTGCTTTCTTCTAATAGTTTCAAGTCATCAACTTTCGCCATTTGTGGAAAGATATCTCTACATTCTTTAACTTCACTTTGATCACTATGCATATTGTCTTGCCCATGGTATTTTTTCGTCGACTCTCCGATGCTTAGCACATCTTTGAGGGGAAGGCAGTGCTTTATAATCCACTCCAAAGCGGAAGAGAGTTCTTTGAAAAAAGTATCAAAGTTTTCTGATCCTCGTAAAAGAACATTACAGCTTTGAGAAAAATGATGAAGAACATCACAAACTTCAGAAGTGAAAACTGTAGAGGAGACATTTTCTTTTAATGAGATCTCATGGCAATTAATTCCTTCAATGACTTCAGTGATCTTCTGTAATGATCTAAAGACACTAGCAGTCATTCTCCCACTGCTAGTTTTTACCATTGAAGTGTTTGTACCATCCTCGTTGTAAGAATCCTTAGACGATGAACATGGAGTCTTCCAGGTGATATAGCCACTTAGGCTACCCGAGTCTGATAATTTAGAATTAAGTGCTTCATCTCGGTCAGTTCCATCGATTTTCATCAAAGCATGCCTCACATCTTCAACAATAACATCATAACTTCTCCTACTTTTCTTACTCTCTTGCAAGATCAGCATCAAAACTTCCTCCAGCCAACCTAGTGATTTTTCTTCTGCATTGTTGCAATAATGTTCCACTGGAACAAGTTCCTTACCTGTCACATTAGGAATGTAGTCCTCTGAATCTGCATCTACCGCGATCAAGGCCTTGGTATTATTCTCTTTATCTGAAATTTGAGAACCACCTACGTCTCCACGAGCAGAAATCAGGGCCATTTTTTCCATTTCCACAAAATCATCCATCAAACTTAGATCTGAAGCTCCAATGCTTTTACATGATGAAGATTTTGATCTACCAACTTGGAAGTTTTCAACCTCAGAAAGTAATGCAGAAGAATATTTGCCCATTTCGCTAGTTCCCACCTTACTCTGAGAATCTCTCATGGCAGTTTGTTGACATGCAATGCTCGAAGTCAAACGTTCATTATCTATTTTTTTAATACTCATTTTTAGTCGTTTGTTCTCCTCTTCCATAATAGACAACTGCTCAGTTAAATAAGCAATTCTCTTATTTTCATATGCATTTTCTGTTTGCCCCAATGCTTCAACTTCATGCTTCATTTTAGCCAGAGCTGCAGGACCAGGAAGCCGTTTTCGAACTAAAACGCGCAGTCGCTGGCATTCAGTTTCTAGCTTAGCAATCTTTTTCACATCATCAAGATGCTGCTTGGTTGATGCCTCAGCTGCTTTGCGGCTAAACTCCATTTCTTCATTTCGGATCTCAACCTCTTTGCGGAGCATGCAAACTTCATACTCGAGAGATGAATTAATTTTCTCAATACTATTGACCTTCACCAGTATCGCATCAAAATCTTTTTCAGTTTGACATTTATGCTCATTCAATTGATCAATGAGTTTGTCCCTCATTGCCAGAGCCTTCATAAGTTCATTCTTTTCGAACTCCAATTCACAGATCATTTTGTTTGATTCGTCTAGTCTATCTTCCAATTTTACTCTCATTCTATCAAATTCTCTCGCATTTTTTAGAGCAGCTTCATGCACATTCTTCTCTTGCTCTTCTCGAGTATAACGTAATTGCATCATACATTCCTTCAGAGCTGAATCCAAGAGAAGCACCCTGTCTTCTGCACCTTTTCTTAGTCTTAATGTATCTTCCAACTCTTTCTTCAAGGATAGCACTTCTATTTCTGCTTTTTCCCATCCTATTGTGGAATTGAATCAGTCAAAAATGAATCTCCAAATTCATGATAGTTAGATGAGGAAAATTTTTTACCAGAAATAGCTTCCTCAGCAACCTTAGCATTTTGTTCCACAAGGTCATCTTTTGCATTACTCTCCGCAATCGCAGACAACATACTTTCATTAAGAAATTCCACAGACCTCTCCAAATCCATGTTTCTTTCTATTATAGCGTTCTGTTTAAATCAAACAGTTACTGGGAAGAATACAACATAAGGAGCCAAGCAAATAATTTCTATTTGTTGCTTTGTCGTCTAATGATAAAGTCACTAAATGTTAATCTTTACAATCATAATCTAAAGTTTCTACTGAATTCTAGCAATTGATGAAGGAGGTCTCCCAATGCAGTGAATATTACCATTTCTTCCACCTCCTTTGTAGGCAGATTGATTTCATCATTCATCGTAGCTGTCTTTTCAGAGGGCTTTTTTCTCCAGCGCCATGTCTTTTGATCCATTCTTTATTGTAAGATCTACAAATATCATAAATAAAACGATACTCGCAATAAAAAAATTAGAAGCCAAATTATTTAAAAGCACAGATAAAAGAGTTAAATGGCGCACTCCTACAATACTGAAACAGCGATATCGTATTAAACATTGCCTGCTCTTGCAATCAAAAGTAAGCAATCCGAACTCACAGGGACAATTTTTGGAGAACCAATCTAGAAACAAAAGATCTGGGTAACAGCCTACACTAACCAGCAACCAATGGCAAGTTAGTGCTAGGCTTCTGATTCTGCTGCATATCGCCCAAAATCAGAATATGATATTCTGTTTTATGAGGCGCAATATTAACAATCTCAAATATAACTGTTAGCAAAGGAAGAATCCATGCACTAAGGAATTAAAAGCAGAGTTGATTTTTCAGCCCAAAGTGTTTGAATAACAACAATAACTACTAAAAGACTAGAAAAAAGTGGGAGCTACTTATAATTTAAACTCAAAATCAAGCATTCCAAGCTTAAATAGACATAATAAAGATAAATTTCTCTTTTACTTTAGAGGACAAAATTGTTAAAAATGGGTCGTCTTCCTCCCTTCAACAAAAATGAGAACACAATGGACTACCTCTAAGATCAAATCTTCTCTGAATGAGAAAATGGTTAATCTGCAACACGAATTTATAACCTCAATTAGTAGACATATATAGAAATATTAAAAGAACATGCATTGACATTACACGAATCAAAACCCAACAAATATTTCTCGAGGTTGACTAGAAAATCTGATGGAGCAATTAAACTTCCATTGACATCGGAAGTGATTCGAAATCTATCATAAATATTCTAATAATCATGATAACAGACCAATTATTCACATTAAAGAGACACTACCCACATATGTCCAGTTCTCTCACCTAGCATACAATTGAGGCAAAAAGCCAGAACAAAGATGGAAGCTCAAGTGTAACCATAACAATGACAGAAAGTGAGATATAAGAAAGAGAAGATGGTATGATTCTCAACTACCCAGTTGCGGAGAAAGGAAGAAAACGAACTAGCATCAACTGAAAAGGAAATGGTACCAGAAAAGGAGTGTGTGGTGAAGGAGAAGTGAAGGGAGCTGAAAGAGGAGATGATTGGACAGTATGTGCAGTTGAAGTGAGTGGAAGTGTCGGTAGACGGGAAAGGCGCGACAGTTGAGCTGTTGCTAGCTGAGGTAGAGGAATTACCCGCCAAAGTTCATTAGTGTACCCCTGAGCAAATATAATCTACATTGACATAACTTGGATTAAGATATAAATTGAGAGGAACTTAGCGTCCTCTTAAAAAACGTACGCAAAGATGCGGGGTTCGGCATATAGGAATATATTATTTTAGAGTTGGACACTGATTTTAAAACATATTTTAATTAAATTAAATTAGAGCATAATTTTTTATTGACATTTTATCAATATTAACTTCTAAAGGTGAGCATTCACTTCCAACCGACCAAACCAGATTATCGAATTTTGTAATTAAAATGAGACCAAAATACTCATAAAATTGAACCAAACCTAATTTTAAATTGATGTGATTTAATAACTTAACATAATTAATAAAAAATAGATTTGTTTAATTATTTAATAAAAATTATAATTATTTTGGTGAACATAATCATTTAATGAATAATTATAAACATATATCATATTAAACAAATAAAAATTCATCATAAATATATAATAATGATAATATATATATATATATATATATTTAATATATTTAAAAAGTTTAGTTATTTCTCTTAATTTAGTACAGTTCGGTTCAAACCCAGAATATTAATATTCATTACAATTTGTTTACACCCTTACCAAAAACTAAACAAAATGGGTTTGGATGGTTCAATTCATTTTTTTATTGTTACTGAATTATACTTACTCCTAAGCACGATGTCGCCCCATGCCAGTTTTATTTTAGATATGAGTTATAATTTATAGATTCTAATTAAATGAGAAGATAAATAAAAACTAATTTTATGGATTAATCTTGTTAAATAATGAGATAGACTCTTTTAAGATAGACTTTAATTAAATGAGGAAAAAGACAATAATAATTTGATTTATTTTCTTTATTTTTGTTATATTTTGATTGATCTCACCTCCTATTTTTTATTAGTGCAAAACTTTGAATTCTTTTTTATTAATAAGAGTAGACGATACCAATGTATATCTTCTTGTTCTTCCTCACCTTGCAAGCATAGGTGGTGTTACTATTTGCTTCTTAGCCGGTGGCAAGGCCAAAATTCTCTTTAATGATATTTTTATTTTACCACAATTGACATCGAGGCCAGAATTGAATAAAATCGTGATTCACTTTAGTGATTAAGTGATTGAATTTTGTTATAAATTATTTAATAGCCATGTATACGAGTGAGTTCCTCCTCATATAGCTTCTATGAGCTACACACTTTATATAAATCAGCTATACATCATAGAGCTTATATGAACTATACATTTTATTTTGTGCAATTTAGTGGAGCTTATAATTCAAAAATTACATAGATAAATAAAACAATAAATAATAAGTGTAATTATAAAATTTCAATACAATCTAACGTTTCTAACTCTTTCATATTAATTATCAAAGTAATTATAATAAAAATTGATTTCAAAATATCTATTAAGTTATATATTTTTTGTCAATTTAAAGCTAGGCGTTAATAATATTAAAAAAGATAAAATTTTATCAACCATCTACTCATGCATCTTATTTTTAATATATATAAATATTATTTTGTGAAACCCATTAAAAATGTTCAAATTAAACATGTTGCTCATATAAAATTTTCCCATTATTTAAACATGTTTGTTTAATTATCTAATCAAAATTACACCATATTTTAATGAATGTATTTATATAAAAATTTTAAACATATATATCATGGAATCACGAAAGTGTAATAGTTACTTAATAAATATAACTAGTCAAAGGTCTGCATGATACGTGGGTACATTTTTAATTTATTAATATCATTATATATATATATACATATATATATATATATATATATTAATGAGATTGAAAATAAATTCCAAAAATATGCGTAATTACTAGATTAAAATAAAAATAATGAATGTTGTTCGGGCGCAGGATGGTTTGCCCCCGCGGATCGCATCTTTTGATCCGGGTTTTAAAGATTCGATGGGATTGAGGCGCCCTTGTCATACAAAGAAATAGTGCGAAAAAATAGTGCACAAAATAACACGTAGAAAATTTTAGGTAGTTCCTTAAGGTTCAACTTGAATCTCTTAGTCAATCTACGGTGAGATTGATACTCACAATCTATTAATTTTCAATTCCTTCACAAGTTACAAATTTTAGTGGATTTTTTGCCCCTTTAACCTCTTTGACTCCGTACATAGAATGTCTCTTGCAATGCTTTGATGAAGAATTTGATTTAGACTTTATAACAAAAAATATGGAAAATTTGTCGCACAGGGTTTCTTGACGTGGCACAACACAGTTCCAGTGATGACAAGCTTTCCTAATAATGAATCTGGACCCAATGGCAATGACAGCGTGGCCGGAGATAGCCTGACTTGACCGGACAAAGGTCTACAAACTCGTGACTTTCTGTTTCTGCCCTGCTCCTATTAGCACCTTACTTCCAAAATTTCAGTAACGACAGTATCTAACTCCGGTAGGACTCCACCATATCCAAATATCACTTCACATGCTTCACATTGGACACCACGGTGGGGCCAAGGATGATCGGCATCGATTGGAAAAAAATCCACAAAGTCAGCTTTCGTTACTGTTTCTTGTTCTGTTTTTTTTCAAAGAGATACAAAAAAACTCACCTTTTGGGTAGATCGGTTGCACCAAGGTGGTTATCCTTAGTCGTTGGTGACAACTCCGGCATCCACAATAACAAAAGCAAGCAAAGGCTCCTACTCTCGGCAATCTCCAGCTTTGTACAGCAGCGATGCGGCAATGCAATGACTCTCATTGGCTTGGCTCCAAACAAGATGACGGCAAGACACTAAGAGGGACTCCTTGGCTTTACGAACTCATCAGTAGGAAGCAACTAGTTTGGATCTCCTCCATGGCAACGGAGACTCTGGGACATGTGGCTAGGCTACGTGATCTGTGGTGTCTAGCAGGCTTACTCCAATTATCTCCAGCAGGCGGCAAGTAAGCAACATGTGGTGTGAAGCTTCAAACAGCCCCTGGTTTGGTGTCTCACAGCGGCAACAATGGTCCTTCTCTCTTGGCGGGGCTTTTGTTGTCTTTTCAAAGCTTCACGACAAGGACGGCAGGGGAGCAATGATGAGACTTCATGGTGAGGACACCACAAGCAGGCACATGGAGAAGGCAGCTCCCTTCATTCCCTGCTTCTTTTCTTCACTTATTTGCATCAATAAGCAAGAACCTTCTTTTTCTCTGAAAATTTTCTCCCCCTCCTTCCTCAACAATTAGATTTGATTTTTTATAGATGTGGAGAGCCTTTCTGTTCCGTCTTTGCCGATGTGGAATCGTGGCTAGTTCAATTTTTCACAAATTTCCTCTGGTAGTTTCTGAATAGTACAAATCTTTTCCTCTAAAATATCTTCCAGTAGTTTTAGAACAACACAAATCTTTTCCTCTAAAATATCCTTCGGTAGATTTGGAACAACATAGATCCTTTCTTCAGAATCTCAGAATTTATCCACTTGAATGGATTATGTCAGGGGTGTCTTTCATCTTAGATGTTAGGCTTCTAAACATCTTCACATATGTTACAAACTACTCACCCGGTTCTTTCCGACACTATCGTAAGTGATCTATCTTTACTGAGATTTCTATTGACTAAAAATGTTTTGTGAATTGTCCAACAAACTTATCCCATGAACTAATTAATCCGGGAGGGCGGTTATTGAACCATCTAAAGGCATTGCCATTGAGGGATGCTAAAAATTGCTTCAACTTTAACTTCTCATTGGTTGCAATTGTTCCACACTCAATCTCAAAGATTGTAATGTGATCTCCAAGATTGCCATCTCTATCGAACTTCGTGAAAATTGGGTGCTTGTATTTTTCTGGTAAATTTTCTATGTAAACTTCATTAGTTAAGTTGGACGTGGACATTTTACTACTTCACTTGGTTCTTTATCCTTATGCACTATCAGCACGGCAATCAATGCGGAATACTCATCTATTTCGACTTTCAATTCATCAAAACGGTCATATAGAACAAAGACAACTGGTGTAACCGGTGCTACTGGAACAAATGTAGGACAGACTGATGGAGGATAATATACTAGTAGTGGAGCTAGTGTGGCGGAATTTGCTGGGTTGGCATCTTCTCTTCTGGATGCACTTCCAATTATGACGGAGGCTCACCTATTTAAAGCGAGTACATTGTCAAGTGCCGATTCAAGTTGTCTAATCCGTTCTCGAAGTTCTTCACTCGAGTTTGGGTTTTCATGTTACAGGTGGCTGGCTCGCCCACATTCGCAGTGGATTGTACTTGTATTTTAGGTTGATTTGTTGCAAGTGCATCAAAAGGTTCTCCATCACTAGCATCTTTTTGTCTTGCAAAATTCCTTTTCTCGAGGGCCATCTTTTCATACACAATATCACTCCAAACTGCACTGCTATCTCTCGATGGTCCTCAGTGGAGTTAGCAAAACTATGTTCGAGCGCAGGATCATTTGCTCCTACAGATCGCGTCTTTCAATCGGGGTTTGAAGGTTTGATGGGACCGAGGTGCCCTTGCCCCGCAAAGAGATAGTACGATAAAAAAAATATGTCACATGCACAAAATAATATGCAGGAAATTTTACATGGTTCCATAAGGTTTAGATTAAATCCCTAAGTCAATTCACGGTGAGATTGGTAATCACAATCCATTAATTTTCAATTTCTTCACATGTTATAAATTAGTGAATTTTTTGCCCCTTTAACCTTTTTGACCCGTACATAGCCTGTCCCTTGCAATGCTTTGACGAAGAATTTGATTTAGCCTCTATAACCAAAAATATGGAAAATCTGTTACACTAAGTTTCACGACGTGGCACACCAGAGTTCCAAGGTGACGACAATCTTTCTTGATAGCAAATCTGGACCCAATGGCAATGATAGCATGGCCGGAGATAGCCTGGCTTGACTGGATAAAGATCTACAAACTCATGACTTTCTATTTCTGCCCTGCTCTGATTAACACCTTACTTCCAAAATTTCGACAATGACAGTATCTAACTCTAGTAGAACTCCACCCAAATCCAAATATCAATTCACAGGATTCACGTTGGACACCATGGCAGGGCCACAGACGACCGATGTCAGTTGGAAAAAAATCCGCAAAGTCGGCTTTCGCTACTGTTTCTTGTTCTGGTTTTTGTCGAAGAGAAACAAAAAACTCACCTTTTGGGTAAATCGGTCGCAGCAAGGTGGTGATCCATAGGCATTGGTGACGACTCCGGCATCCACAACAAGAAAAACAAGCGAAGGCTCCTACTCTCGGCAATCTCCAGCTTTGTACAGCAGCGATGCGGCAATTCAATGGCTTTCCCTGGCTCGGCTCCAAACAAGATGACGACAAGACAATAAGAGAGACTCCTTGCCTTCACGAACTCATCAGTTGGCAGCAACTAGTTTGGATCTCCTCCATGGCAGCGGTGACTCCGGGACATGTGGCTAGGCTACGTGATCTGTGGCGTCTAGCAGGCTTAGTCCAATTATCTCCAGCAGGCGGCAAGTAAGCAACATGTGGTGTGAAGCTTCAAACAGCCCCTGGTTTGGTGTCTCATAGCGGCAACGATGGTCCTTCTCTCTTGGCAGGGCTTCTGTTCTCTTTTCAAAGCTTCACGGCAAGGATGGTGGGGGAGCAATGATGATACTTCATGGTGAGGATGCCACAAGCATGTACACGGGGAAGGTAGCTTTCTCCATTCCCTGCTTCTTTTCTTCTCTTCTTTGCAGTAATAAGCACGAGCCTTCTTTATCTCTCAAAATT
This sequence comes from Piper longum, assembly GCA_032619315.1. Taxonomy (NCBI): domain Eukaryota; kingdom Viridiplantae; phylum Streptophyta; class Magnoliopsida; order Piperales; family Piperaceae; genus Piper; species Piper longum. Next base: position 2,242 of record JAVDBV010048237.1, on the reverse strand, counting down.
TTTTCTCGCCCGACCTCAACAATTAGATTTAATTTTTTATAGACACAGAAAGCCTTTTTGTTTCGTCTTTACCAGCGTGGAATCGTGATCGATTCAATCTTTCACAAATTTCTTCCAGTAATTTCTGAACAATACAATTTTTTTCCTCTAAAATATCCTCCAATAGTTTTTGGAATAACACAAATCTTTTATTCTAAAATATCCTCCGGTAGATTTGGAACAAAAGAGATCTTTTCTTCATAATCTTGTAGAATTTATCTACGTGAATGGACGAGTTTAAATATATGCAAACAAATGTCTATTTAACTTTAACCCAAAATCCATTTGAAAAATACACTGATTATATAAAAACATCAAAAATAATTTGTTTTATGTTGAAAACAAATGAAAATTATAATTAAGTATGTATTAATTATAAGTAAAAGATTTACATATGAGTAATTTAATTTTCGAATAGAATTTTATCATTTTTAAGATATTTAATTCAGAGAGAATTATACTCAAAGTATATTTTTTACTAAACAACAAATAAATAAATACAAATTCAAGATTATATAGAATCTTAAATTAAAAATATGTAAAAAATTTGAATTAAGTATATATTATTGAGTAACACACTTTCATATTGTAAATATCTAAATAAATACTTTAACAATTTGTTAGAATTTAGTTAAACTTCTACCCTAATTTAAGTTTTATAATAAATAATAATAATAATAATAATAATAATAGTATTATTATTATTATTATTATTATTATTATTATTATTTTAAACTGCATCCCAAGAAAAGTAATAACACAATGAAAACAAAAAAACATACAAATCTTAGTTTTTTGGTTCTAAACTAGAATATATATATATATATATATATAGTCTGTTTTGGTTAGCATAAAAATAATATAAATGTCATGAAAATTTTGAAATACTAAACCTTATTAAAAGTAGTTATATTTAATATATTTTTAATAAAAAGTATTATTAATTAATTATTTTATATGCAAATTAAATATGATTACAAAAATATATATAAAATAATTATTATTACTTACGTGGCCCACCCATGTACTCTTTAATTAACAAAAAAAATTACATTTTTCTTATATTTTATAATATTAAAAAGGAGAAATTTATTTTGTTTGTTGGAGATTGTTGGGTTTATCGTACATTGGTCGTAGATAATCTTAATGATTTGTAAATAAGCTAATAGATAACCTTATTTATTGAGCTAGTTTTTGGATTAAGAGAGATTGATAAAACCTATTGCAAATCCCTTTTAGGGGTCCATTAGACCTAACAATGGTATTAGAGCCATGTAGGTTTTGGTGTTTACCTACACATGTTGTGCATGATCTTGGAGATTTATATATAGGTTTATGAGAAAGTCTTATTTCTTAAGTTAATTTTTAAATTAAAAGAGACCCATGACACCTATTTGAAGTCCCTTTTTTGAGCCCAAAAAGCCTAATAGTGGTATGAGAATTTGGTTGGGGCCCAAAAGGCCCAAGAAGTGGTATCAGAGCCATGTTGGTTTTGGTATTTATCTACGCCGATTGTGGATGTCTCATTCGTGGGTTTTTCCTAATGATTTAAGGGGGGAGTTTGTCAGACGATAGTTTCGAAGATGCGTGATGTGTTAAGGGGAGTTATTTGGTTTATCCTACATTGGTCATGGATGATCTTGGTGATTTGTATATAAGATAATGGGAAAACCTTAATCTTTGAATTAGCTTTTAGATTAAAAGAGGCCCGCGACATCTATTACAAGTCTCTTTTGGGAACCTAAAAGGCCTAAAATGGTATTAGAATTTTGTTGGGGGCCTAAAGGGCCCAAAGAGAGCACTTGAAGGGGTAAAATAAGATCCTCATAATTAATTTAAATACAAAACAAATCGTAAAATTATTAATTATATATATATAGGGCAACACTCTGGTGCACTGCCCAATCTAGGCTTTGGATTGAAATCCAGCAGCCCAGATTTTAGAGGCCACCAGACCTGCCCAAACCAGTCTGAGACCCGCCAGCTAGCCCGGCCACCCGATCGCTGCCATACCGCCCGGTCACCCTCACCCCCACCCACCGCCAGTGGCCCCCTACTGTGGCCCGCCTCCTGCCCCAAGCGCGGCAACCCCCCCTTCCCGCCAGCCCCCTCGGCCACCACGACCTCTGTCGTCCACCCCAAGCCGCCGCTACTCCTATCCCGCCGCCGCCCTTCCCTTGCCCCTGCATGTCGCCACGACCCC
>JAVDBV010048236.1:0-18261 GCA_032619315.1 Piper longum | reverse complement strand
CCACGCCCCGCCCCGCCCCGCCCATGGACTAACTTAACAATTCAAATTAAATCCTAAGGAACTACGAAAAAATTTCTCGCTCGTGACATTTTATTAAGTTTACTTGCATAATTTATTTGAGCAACAAGGATACCTTTGGTAACACCAAACCTAATGATTCAACCCGACACGAAGACTAAGCGCAACCACAAGGCGGCAATCCTGCGCCTGAACAACATAGCATACGCATTAAAGTACGGGGAAGTTTATTAGATGCACTATTATGGAACAGCCAAAGAAGCTTTATCTCTTCAAACGTAGAATATAGGCAGGTTTTGAACCAATCGGATGGCAACAATTTGTTTTCCTGTCTCTATATAAACACTAGAGGCCAAGTATTGGCTAGTTTGGGGCCTTACTGTCTTTATACAGGAAGAGGAGGAGTAGGTGGATTAGGGTTCAGATTATCATCATATTTGTATGAATAAGTAGGATAATGATAATCGTCTATTTTATATATATTTTACCCATTCTTATGTGTTTAAAGATTTTCAGTTCTTGAAAATTTGAAGAATTTTTATTGTGCTTTTAGTGATTTTATTAATTTAGGTGACTATGATTTTTATTTAGAAAATATTAGTTTTAGTAGTTATATTCGATTATTATTTTAATTGTAATCCGTGTTTAATATTTAGAAGAAATTGGTGCGCAAAAATCGAGAGAAAAGTGAGAGAAAATAAAGAAAATTCCAACTTAGTAGAAGAAAGCCCTGATTTATCAATTGTGAAGATCAGTCTTTGATTGGTTTGAACAGTCCCTGATCAGTTACTTCGAAAAGAAGCTTTAAATTGAAGAAAACCTAAATCAATACAATATGAAATACACGAACTTGTATCAGGAAACAGTGGACAAAACAGAGCTGACGGGAAGTGAATAAAAGGGAACGCCGTGGCGCTTAGTCTTGCGGTTTCGAGAGGCCCTGTGTCGAATAAAAATTAAAAAAGTCTTAATTTTTTAAACCGACTTCTATACGAAAAATTCCAGTATTTTTAGCTACGAAAGGATATTTATGTACAAAAGAGTATTTTCTATTATTTTCTTTTCTCTTTCAAGGTGCTTTTTAAAGCTTTTGGCTTTCTCAAAGGCGGACACAAGGAGGTGATTGACGATTTAAAGAATAAGCGATTCAAAATAAGTTTATCTTTCTTCTCTCTTTTGTGGTTTATTGATTATATTATTATGAATCTTCCGGTTACTTCTTATTTAGTTTTATTTTTTTATTTTATAGAGTATATTTGTTTATGCTAGAGAGTAGATAAATTTTAAACCAATAATTTGATATTTTATATTTATTGAAGTTTATAATATTATTTTCAACGAGAATTATGTTTTGTTGCGTTTTATACGTTTATTTAATTAATTAATTGTTGAAGTATAGTGGAGTCTCAAAAAAAGAAACTATGTTAAATAACTAATTGAATGATAAATCGATTCTGTTGTCTCTTGGCGATCTATGTCTGTGGGTAACCTATAAAACCTATGTATAAATCGAATGTGATTAATATAAATAAAAGTCATTGGATGTTTATATAGTTTATTTAAATGTTAAGGGTTTAACTATAACGAATTCATAGAGTTTGATGCATTTTAATTGAAATTGATGGAAAATAGACCTGAGTAAATATATTTAAAATTAATTAATTTTAAGATAATTAATTAGACCCGAACAATAACAGTTCAACAATAGGAGTTTACCCGTCACACATGAAGTAATAACTAAATTTCTTCCATATAAATATATTTGGTTTAACTTAAATCGAATCTCTAACATATTATTCACATATTAAGAAAATTCAATTCTTAGTTTAGGCCTTAATTTTTTATTTTATTTTAGATTAAAATTTAGATAAATAAAAATCATAAAAAATTGATATTCTATTTATCGTTATATTTCTTGATCACTATTGGTACATTTATTAATTATATTAAATTCTATAATATAATAAGAGATAAAAAACGTGACATTTGTTGTTTTAAACATTTTGCTGGACGGTGGATTATAGCACCCGTACCCTATATGGTTTTCAGGATAACCAAAGAACACATTGAACTGACAATTTATCATGTTTACCCACAAAACATGAGCAGAAAATTTGTGACCAAAGATTGCAGGTTTCATTGAAAATAAGGGTTTGAACATAGAATATTTTGATGACAGAATTCTATTTAGTAAATATCATGCCATTAAGAGGGCTTCAGGCCCCAATGAAATTTAGGCGAGGAGATCAGCAACAAAAATAGAGTTTGTTTCAGGGGCTAAGGCCTTGCCTTTGCACTTGGGAAGAAGATGGAAATGAGAAGTTTGTAGAAATTATAGAGGTTAAAGGAAAGGCTGCAACAGGCAGGAATAAGGGCCACTATACAGATTCCGAGGTCCCTTGTTATCCCCAAGCTCGCACACCTTGTTGAAAATTTAAGCACGAAAGGTTAGATAGGATGATTTGTCTTGATTCACCATCCTCATTTGTTTTCATTAAATAGCCACAAAAATGGCTCCTATCCCTTAAGTATCTACTACTAATATGCTCATATGTGAGATTGGGAATTTTTTTTTAAAATTGTCTTAAATATATTCTCATAAGTGAGTGTTTGTGTTTGCTTTATTTTTATTATTTTCGTTTTTATTTTTAAAAAAGAAAGAATCAAATTGAATTTCCCATGGGCATTTGCCGTACAGGACCTGGCCTCACCAAGCAAGACCAGCACTCAAGCCCCAAGGGTGTTTGATCTTTGAGCCCTGGGAACATGACCACCTGCCGACTGCCCATTTCTTTTAAAAGAATTATTATTTTTTAATTATATTGGTTGGCTTGGATGGTTTTAGTTTTTCGTTTTAACCTAACGGAGGGTGTATGTTTGTCTTCCTCTCTCTTGCGCCCTTAACTTGCATACTTTGGTAATAAATACTTTTTCAAAAGTGGTTACACAATTGATTAGAGGGTTGAAATCCTTCGGCTTGAGCGACATAAAGTACCGTTTATATTTGTCTATCGGTCGGGTCAGGGATTTGCTCTAGTAAATGCTATAGTAAACTTGCTATAATACTTATATGATTAGTTTAAATCTCTTTAATTATAGGTATTTACAAATTTGACTGTAATAGTTAAATTAATCTTTTTCAATTAAGAAGATTTAAATCGACTATATAAGTACAATAACGAGTTTGTTATAATGCTTGTTATTGAAAATCCCTAACCTTGTCTATTTACAATTGGTCAAACTTGAACATAGGTAAAATTTAGTCTTGGATTTTTTTTACATTTATTATATTATTTAATCATTTCTTTTGATCATAAAAATTGATTTTTCCCGTTAAAAAGTAATAGTACATTTATGTAATAATGATTTTTTTAGTTACATTTTTTTATCAAAACATATTTGAACAAATAAATATCATATTACCATGAAAAATTGGAAAACTAAAATTGATATGTTTTTTTATTATCTACTAATTTTAAATAATAATTTGGCATCAAACTTCAAAAAGAACATTAATATCATTAATTTATGATATTCGTTGATTGCCCGGTCGGCAATTATGTTAGATGAAAAAAGTGTATATTTTTATTTAATTATAATCAGTTAGTTAAATTCGACCACGACCACTTCTTTCACACCCACCTTAACAATTGACCATATTTAGGAATATTTATTACTTGGCCATGACTTTTTAAGCTTAAGATAACAAGCCAATCTTGAACAAAACACAAGAATTTGTGAAAAGTAAACATGCCTCATAACTATGACAAAAATAAACACTTTTATTCCCTTTATCGAATTTGCAAAGGTAAGTGAACGATTTCAAATAATTTTGATCCCTCTCTCTCTCTCTCTCTCTCTCTCTCTCTGCTTTTGTAAGCAAACATTATCGTTAAAAAAATAAACCCCACTAATAACATTGTGCAAAAATAAGCACTTATGATTCTCTCTATCGAATTTGAGGAGGCGAACGATTTCCAACAACTGTGTACTCTCTCTAAAAAAGAAAGAACGAAACAAACTTTGTGCTCACATGTATTACAGGAAAACGCAAATATTAAGAACTAAAATTAAGGATCCAAAAACAATGAGGGTAACATTTCCTATCAGTCATAGGTTAAAAGAAATAACAGCCATCTACAGTTTCTTTTACAAATAATAACACTAAATTCAACCCACAAACAACAATGATTCTCTCCAATTTTTTTTCCAAACTAATGAATTGCATGTTGCCAGTCGAGACAAACAGGATACAACACAGATTTTAACATAATAAGCAAGAATATATTCCCTGTAGCACTTCAAGTATCTATCTCCAGGGGCGTTAATCAAATGGAATGTGCAAACTTTCATCTAACATCTCACTTCATAAGAACCAGCCTTGGTTATATATCTAACCCATTCCACTGTGTTATATCCACTCTTTTCCCATACCTGCAACGCATTAAAGAAGTAACTAGGCTATTGCAAATAGATTTTTTTTTTTTTTGAGAAGATCTTTGTCCACTTTTTACCTTGAGAAACCGGACTCTTAAACCTGAAGCAGTGAACATGGGAACCTGCAAAAAAAAAAAAATAATCAACAAAACACACACACCGAATGAGTAAGGCCCAAAACTATAAACGGAGCAGACTAGGATGCAGATGAATCCAAATGGCCAAATCAAGTATGTATAAAGGTACAACAAAAACATCAGTATATGTGAAATTTATAGACTAAATGTCAACACCGTGATTCTAAAAAAATCACTAGCTCTTATAATGTGGATATGGAATAGCCATATAACACCACCTGGAATTCCATCTGAATGGGAGGTCGTGTCCATGATTTCTTTTCCACCATAGTGGAAATTAACTCTACTTCAGCGCTCATTGTCGTCTCAGTTTGCCCAGGAAATTTTCTTATCCTGTAAGACAAAAGAATGATCAGTCTTCGAGACAAAACGAAAGGAAATACAACTGATAAAAATTAAGCACACAATTACAAACAAAAGACTGGTGAAATTATGGTGTGGCATCTACTCCATTCCAACTCACGTTAAACCAAGCAATGCATTTTTCATTTCAACAAAAAACTTTCTTGATGCTTAATAATCATGAATTGCTCATAAGTGCATGATGTGAACTATGCAACACTCACTTCCAAACCAAGCAGTCAATGGAAGCGTTATATTTTGCACGTCCACTAGTGACCTGAAAATTTGTCTTTGCAGTCTGTTTAGGAACTGGAACTTTGACGACAACTCCAAGAGCAAACATTTTTGCGCCAAACACACTTTTCACCTGATAAATTACCAGCATTATTAGCATATCAAAAGAAACTGGGGCATAAAAACACACACAAGCATAACATTTGTTCAAATTACAAACCTTAACATTGACTTCCATCCTTGTCCTACCAAGTTCCTTAATTGTAGGCAACACTCGGAAAGGAAGGTTTACTCCTTCAGTGATACGGTATCTACAGAATTTATAAAAATAATAAAAATTCCATGACGGTTGTGCACAGTCATGCCAAACACTAACTTAGCTCCTGCTCATAGTCATAACTTCATAATAGACTTGCGCACAAAAGTGAACCATATATGAGCTCATACCAAACCGTCTGCCTCCCAGAAGAAAACAGAATTTAAAAGGTGAAAGGAATAAGTAAAGATTCTTACTTCATTAACTCAAATTCACCATCAGGTGGCACAAAACTAACTGTCTTTTCAGAATTGAACCTCGTCAAGTTTACACATTGGTGGAAAGTGACATCATCAAGCTCAATTGTTTTGCCACTGAAAATCAGAAAGAGATTCAGGGAAAAAACAAAACAGCAGTGACAAGTAAATAATGCAGGAAAAAAATAATCATAGGTACAGCATCACGGTAAGCCAAAGAAAAAGTGCTTCAAAAATAAAAATCTGAAAATTGCCAAAGAAAAAGTGCTTTAAAAGTGTGGTCAGTTAGTCACAGCAGCTTGCGCAAGATCTATGGAACCATGATGGCCAATTGACCCTTTGAGCTTATGACCATATTTCTATTTAAAAAAAGTAAGAAATTTATTACTTGTAAAAATAAATTATTCCATTAAAGCTTGAAAAATAATAATCTTCATAAATGAAAGGAAGATAAAACGCATATACCTCTTTGCGGGCCGAGATTTGATCTGAGCTTCTTTTTCAAGGCCAATTTTATCGTTCAAACCCAATTTTAAGTCAGGCATTCCAGATAAGAAGCACTTCATAAGAATTTTTCCAGTGACATCACACCTAAGCACACTGCCTACAAGTAACAAAATATATATTTTTAGCAACTGAAGAAAATATCACTTAACCATTGACACAGACCACAGTATTTTAGGAAAGCGATCAACATTAAATATGCTTTAATATGAAACATGCCTATGAATACCTTTAGAAGACATAAGAAGATTCACACTCTCCACAATATCTAAGAAAACCTGTTCATAATACCTTTTTCGTCAGTTGGATATTGACAAAATTACAAACTAGCATAAGTGTGTTGTAAAACACACCTCATTCTTTTTGTATACAAGACCCTCACGTCGCCAACCCACAGCACCCGTGACTTGGAGAGTGGCATTAGCAACTGGTTTGTCTGATGGCTGCCATGTCACCAGAAATTAGCAAAATATTCATACCATCTGAAAATACATATTAGAAGGAAAAATATCCCCCCATCCATCAAAATTGTGATTACTTTTAGAATCTGTAAACACTTTCACCTTAGAAGAAAATGGTGAACGGACACCTTCTTGTGTAATATACAGTTTCAAGATTTCGGGTGAAAGATTTTGAGGGTAACCAAAGTCCATAATTTCTGTTCCAAAGAATGTAAAAAAAGTTAAATGTGTATTTTAAATCCTTGTACGTCCAACTGATAACAAACAAAATAGAAAGAAGGGTTCTACTATGTCCATACCATCTAGAAGTTCATATATCAAGACAAAATTATTTCGAATAGCATCCTCGTCAAATTGACCACCAAAATATGATTTAAACAATGCAACTGCCTGGTCAATAAAAAAAACTTTTGTAATTAATTCAAAACCAACAGCTACGAAGTCAATATACAGCTACTAAAAAGAGATGTGTAGGTCAGTAGATCACAGATGAGATCACAAATATGCAATAAGGTATTCTCACCCACACAAAATACTACAAATGGTCATACAAATTAACCAAAGAAATAGTTGAACAGCTATATACAAGTTTCTTGGGTAACAAAACAAAACAATTATCTATAACCTTAAGAGCACAGATATGAGATCACAACACTCTTCATTTTTAATTTTTTTTTCACAACATTAACAACAGACATGATAAACAGACAAAGTATACTTAACTCTTCAAAATATAAGAAAATTTTAAGCATAAAGTCAATTTAGCTAGTACCTCTACAACGAACTTGAATGCACATGCAACATTTGCATTGCTGCTGACAACAATCACAATGTATACATTGCTGATTCGCATGTATAAGAAAGAGCAGCCACCAATCTGCCTAACCGGACAAGTACCAAGTTCTTTTGTTTGCATTATATGTGTACGAAATGCATCAACCATATTGCCACTGCAATCACAGAAGTATATTACTCTAATAAATATATAAATAATAACAACAAAAAAATTGTTAACTGAATGCTAAATATGGAGGCTATGAGATACTAACATGACACAAACAATGATGTAAAGCACACTCAATGGCCCTCGGGATGCTTACAATAAACATGAACACCAAAAACAGTACACAAAGCAGATTTTTTTTGTTTGTTTGAAAGGCATGTGCCTCCTTCTAGAGAACTTTAAAACACACTAGCTACCTCAACAGAAAGATCATGCTGAAGTTAATTCTACATCATTTTCCAGCATCAATCTTGACTCCCATATCCACCAGTGCATCGTTCTCAAACGAGTCTCCTTTTTCTTCTTCTTCCACCTGATACGTAACGGGTGTTGGGGCATAGATCCTAAATAAAGATCTATGCAATTACAAATAACAAAATTTTATGTGGCTGGATGCCCTTCCTAACGCCAACCCTCCTCCTTTATCTGGGCTAAAGACCGGCATCATTCTCAAATGAATACACCCAGATAATAAATCCGGCACCAAATAAATGATAAAGGCCAAATTCTGGAAATAATGTACCAGCCTGGATGAAGATTAGACAAAATGGCATTTGTGGGAGACACTATTTAACATCTACACTACATACAGTACGCAAAATGCATCCTCTTCTGTTTAAAAGGCCAATGCCGCCTCAAAAAAAACGAGGAAAAACTTGGATCTCCAAACACTTCATACGCATTTTACAAACCCAATATGAAGCACAGCCGATCGATCACACAAAATTTATTTTACCATATTCGTGTTAATTGCAACCTTCAAAATACGGAATTATTATTCGCCGCGCACCTCACCTCAAATTTCAGCAAAAAGATGACCAGCTACACTAGAATCAAATTCTCATCACTCATCACCCATCAACTCCCTAAAACAACCATTTATGATCCACCCAAAAGTCCTGTTCTTTTAATAAAGGGCCTCGACTTCCAAACAGCTCATACGCATTTTACAAACCCAATTGCAAAAACAGCTTATACATCACATAAAATATATCCCTATCCCTACAACATCTACAACCCTATTTTCAACCATCAGAATCGCCGCCTACCTCAAATTCTAGCTACGATCAAGACAAGATTCCACTCCCATCACCCCAGCAACCACACAATTCCCTCAATACACCATCAAATAATCCCACAAAAAAAAATGTCAAACAAAAGCCATACCCGACATCGTCACGATAGAGGCGGTTGATGAGGACGTCGCCCCGCAGATTGAGGAAGTAGATCGCCGAGGCCGCGACCGGCATCTCCGATCCGCCGGGCCAGAGCCGTCACCCGCCCACCAGAGACGAAAGACACGGCTGGGACGGGTTCCTCTCGTGGACGGACGGGAAAGGTGGAAGCTTTGGGGGTGGGAGAATCGGATCTGGAGGGCGGTGACGTCGCCGGTGCAGCACCGCCGCGGGGCCGCCGGAGATGGGGCGGGGCGGAAAAGGAGAAGCTTTTTTCCCCTTCTTCTTGCTGAGTTGGATTTGTGGGCCGGACTTTGACGGACCGGAAAAATGGACGACTGGAAAATCATTTTCCTGGGGTGAAAATCATTTTCCTGCCCGCCTTTTTTGAAATTGTTTTATTCTTTATTTTTTATTAATAAATTTTTAAAATTTTTTTTTATATATATTCGGAGGTCGATGTGATAAAGATGGACGAATATTTATTGGCTTACACATAATATTCACTTTAAGCGCATAAGAATTAATTTTGATTTATAAATTGTGATTTATAATAAAAAAATTACAATTTTAATTGCACAACTCAATTTATTTTGTAATTGAAGATATTAAAGTTATTTTCAACTAAATCTCTGAATTAATAATGGAATGAGACATATGAACTTTAGGATTGCAGAATTGTACACTTGATCATTGTATCATAGTACCAGCTGTTTGCCACCTTTCATACCAATTATCATAACCTGGTGAGTCTAAACATGACATTACTTGTTATTTTGTTATTCTATACAATTAGTGTAAAAAGATGTGATTTCTAGGACAAATTGACATTCAATATGTTGAAAATCTGTTTAATTCCATATTAATATTTATTGTGTAAAATCCCAAAAAAATAATTTTACATTAAATATTAGTGAGAATATATTTATAGATATTTTACATCGGTTAACTATAAATAATTAAACACATCAATTTATACTTTGGCTAAATTATTATAGATATTATAAAAATCAATCTAAAACCATATTGAATGGTAAATTAGATTAGATCATAGACATTGACTAGGCCTGTGAGCTAGGTATATGAATTTTGATGACAAAATTTTTTTCTAATAAGTGGATTGTGAAATTTAACAAAAAATATAGGCTTATGTTATATATATTAAATGTGATGTGTTTAATGATCATCAACTTAATTAACTACTTATAGAAAAATGACTTTACTCTCATCATGTCATGACTTGGTTCACTATGTTGCATTTAAATAACAGACTTTGAGACTTTTTTAAATCAATATGATTCAACTTTTCAACTATACACAACCTCTTGTTGGTGTTGCCAAACCCTTTATGGTCCAGCATCATTAAATTAAATTGGAGATAAATTTTGATTAGAAATTTATCTATTTAGTGTTAATTGAATAGAAATATTGATGATAATGCCTTTTGAAGCAAAAAAAAATTCTTTTATGTTCAAAATTTATAAAAAAAGAAGACTACTCTACTGTGAAGAAAAGCTGATCAGAAGTGATAATTAGACATCTTCCTAGTGATCAAGTTATAACATTTACAATGACTCTTGTTAGACAATACATTTTAGAAGAACATAAATTTTTACCATAAATCAGTATTCATATCCATGTTTTTGCACAAAATACCACTTGCTACTAAATTTTTTAAAAATAATTATTTGCATGAAATGGACTCTAGCACACTTAATAAGTAGTTAAATATTAATGATATGGCCAAAATTGGACCATGATTTAATTTGATAATGTGAAAACTTTGGACACTTCATCGAGGAAAATATAATTTACTATCATTTTTCTAACCTATAATGTATTACTAAAATAAAAAATATTTAGATTCAAACATTATTAACAAATAGTTAAATATTGATGATATGACAAAAATTAGATTAAATTTTAAGATGATAACATGGCAAGTTTGGACACATTATCAAGTGTATAAATGGTTTTTACTTTGAAGAGAATGATGTTAAAATAATATTTTTCTTGAATACTTGTGTCAGTTTGCCACATCATTAAATTAAAAAGTGGCCTAATTTTAACCACACAATGAATATTTAGTTACTTACTGACAATGGTAGATTTTATATACTTCTATTTAATCAATACATTAATATGTTAGGAAAAATAGTGATAAAATATATTTTATCATGATGGTCTGTTCAGGTTTGTCATATCATCAACCTATAGCATGATTCAACATCAATCACGAGATCAATATTTAACCACTTATTAGCGGCATTAAAGTCCGTGACATATAAGTGATCATTTTTAAAAATAAGGGTGTAAAGTAATATTTTATAAAAAAAAGGTGTAAACGATCTTTACCATAAATTTTTTATTTTATTTATATTTTGTCTTTTATCATGTCATATAATTTGGTTATTTGGTTGGGATCAGACCTTTGCATTTTGGAGGGAAAGAGGTTGAAGATATTAGCAATCAGAGTGATGTCAGCGTGAGGTTTCAGATGCCTGGTCAGCCAGGAATAACTTTTCATAGTTTCAAGCAGGCAATGCCTGGTTTCTTTCAGCATCTTAACCGTCCTGACCGATCATGAGGAGACCACTGTGGTGTGGATTACTTGATTGTAACAGCCAATTATCAACTTCAAAGTATTTGGCGATTTGTGCATGAGATACAATTTTCAAGGATTTGGAGAATCCATTGATGGCATTATCAGGGGACCATTTTCCACATGGGTCATCTCATTTTAGTTAGAGCCGATACCCCGGTTTCTGTTGATGCCAGTTTACATTTGATTGAACCTGTTATATATATCAGGATAGTGCAATTAAAAGCTGCCTGCACAAACTCATTTCTACTTTTATTTACAGAAGACACTCAACAGGGCTGCTTAATCACATCAAACATCACAAATTTATGGGTGACATGTTGGATGGGGAGAGTTGTGACGAAGAAAACATGATGCAGAATGCTAATGAAAAGCCTCTTTGATATCTGTAACTAGTAATGAGGCATATCCACTTATATTTAACACAGGGAAGACTGCCCTTATCTGCTCTGCTTTTTAACACTTTTGCTTCTATCTGTAGAGATGGGCATTTTGGCCAACAAATAAAGACCCGGGGAAAAAACTCTATGCTTCTGATTGTTTATCTGCCGGTTGGCCATACACAGGTAACTACTAATTGCTGAACTTCTGATCAGAGCTAGGGGAAGCCTGTGGAGTGAGAAAATGAGGTGAAAGATCAAAGCATAGGTAATGATTTGAATGAGACTCGAGAATGAACTCAATCAAGCAGAATGGAACCAAATGAGACCAAATATGCATGGACAAACAAAAATGAAGCAATAACAATAGATGCTAACTCATGTTACATTAAGAATCCTAAAAGTAATAAAAAAAAAAGTGGATGAAGAATTTTTTTAATACCCCAATTGATGTCACAAAGTTGCAAACAGCACATTTTACACACCGAGCTCCATATTGGTACATCAAGAGCATGCGGCAGTTTCCACAATTGACATGGGCAACCTGGTTTGCTGTGGGAGAAACATGTTCATACAGAAAACATAGCTTTAATGCAAACTCTTCCATGTTGACCCTGAAAAATGTTTCATATAAGAATACTCGATGTTATCACCTTCCATTGCCAGGTTTATGGTGTGACAACAAGAACACTGAACACTTGTTGCTCCACGAATATACATCAAGAGTGTGTGACATCCTCCACACACTAATTGAGCCATTTCAGTTCCTGCAATAAGATTGTGGCTTTCATTTTCAGAACAGTTTTGTGTTTTCATTGATTTCATCTTTCCATAATTTCTTGGCAAAAAATGAGAAAGTACACCTGGTGGTGGAACTGTGGTGACTGCATTGCAGACAGCACAGCATACAGAAGTTGCTCCCATGGGGTGGAGAAGAAGGTTTCTGCAACCTGAACAAACCAGTTGGCTCTGTACACCTGTATGAAAACTTGCGTTCAACCACGTAAAGCAAGAACGAACGAATCATTTATCTAACAGTATTAGGACCCAACACCTGATATATTCAAAATTATAGAGATCTAGCAAGCTTTCAGTGTTTATAATCTAGTTTTACATTTGGATTTTAACTGCGATGAACTGGGTGAAAAAGCAAAAGAAAGAAAGCAATAATTTGCCGTTATGGCATTGAACTGGAAAGATCTGATATTGGTTACATAGCAAACATTTGTATAACTGAGTTCTTTAGTAAATCTGACAGGAAGAACTCACATACATGACTATGATTAGACTGACCTCTGAATAACTGGCATCAATATGCTCTCCCATTCATCAATAAATATGGTGGTCAGTAAATTTAAGTTTCTAATGGTGAGTGGCTCTGACTTACCATTAGGAGGAGCAAAAGGTGCAGCTGGTCCAGGATATGGGGCTAGAGGAACTGGCATTGCTTGTAAGATGAAGTATTGCTCTTTCCAAGAGCTTCCCCCAGCTTCAAAACCCCAAAAATCTCAATTCAGCAATATAAGAACCTCTGTTCCCACCTTCATAATACTGCAAGCACAATGCTACAACCTCTGAAATTATGTGACAAAACTCAAATTTCCTGCAAATAATGTAGACGCTAGCCACCCATATTGCTGGAACTTTCTGTTTAAATAGCAAGCACAATGCTAAGGCCAGACTCCAAATTGCCCAACAGAGCAGAGAGATGAAGGAGAAGAAGACAAGAAGCAAAAGGGAGAAGCAATTGATCAATTCAGATGAACATCACAGAGTGGTTGTAGCACACATGCCTTTGCAAGTTGTAGACAAGGAAAGTGCTGATGATAAGTGAGAGAGAGAGAGATAGAGGGAGACATGGAGAGAGAAAACCTGGCGCTTGGATAATTGGACAGAAAAAGGAGGAAAGTGAACGAGGCTTCCAATTGGTGGAGTATGTAATATACTGTTTATACACAAACACAATAATATATTTGTATTAGTAGTATTTACTTTGTCATCATTTCTCTGACTCTACCTTTTTTCTTCCATTGTTTTTTTTAATCGATCGTAAAAGTGGGTTGGTGAGTTGTATATAGGATAATAGAAAAGTCTTATTTTTTGAGTTAATTTTTAAATTAAGAGAGGCTTATGACACCTATTATAAATCACTTTTTGGGGTCTAAAGAGTCCGCAGTGATATCAGAGTTACCTAATAGAAAATCATATTATAAATATATATATATATATATATATATATGGTTGGGTTGATTTTATTTTCTCTCAAATATTCATATATATATGGACGAGAGGAGACTTATCAGTTTGAAGCCAATCTTAGGGTTGGGGCATTGTGTCCACCTAGAAAATGATAATCTAAAAGCTAATAATCGATGTTTCTTACCGATAAAATTGATAATTGTTAAAAATTAAAATTATTTTTTATTTTATGTAGAAATAACCATTGGGGAAATTTTATTAAAAAATATTTTAAAATCGAAATAAAATATTTAATGGAAAGAGATTGTCAAGTTAAAAAATGAAAAATTATTCAAAAATAAAAATAAAAGTTATGGATGCATACAATAAATTGTAGAGTTTAGGTAAATTCCATTAATTATTTATTAAAAAATTAAATCCAACTAAAAGTTAAAAGACATTATTATAAACAAAGAATATAAGTCACAATTTATAACTAAATTTGAAAAAAGTAACTAAATAAAATTACCATCATGGTTTGAAAAATCGAATGGCCCATTCTACTTTTCACATGAAAACACTGGTTAATATTTGTAAAAAGTAAATTTAAAAATAAAAAAAAATCAATTTATAAAAACAGAACAACATAATATATAAAAAAATGAGTAAATTTGGATGAAAATTGCTTAAGTAGTCAATCTGAACTAAATCAAAATTTATAATGATAATTAAAAAAAGTTACTTTGAACTAATGATGATATAAAATAAATAAAAATCCTAAATAATAAAAATTAACTTAAGTTAGTAATTTATATCTTTAATTCAATAATAAAGCAGATACCTCTCAAAGCTTTCTCCATGATTTGTGTGGAGGTTATATACAGTTTTAACACTACAAAAATTTTTACTATGCTCTATGGTTCAATAAAATTAAAATACACTGTAAAATTGTAAAAAGTGGCGTAATAAATATTTTTTTTATGGTTTTACGTGTAAAAAAAGTAAAAAAAATTAATATATATAATTATCTACAAATACAATGTAGAGATAATATTACATTTTTCCACGGTTTTAATAACTACATAGAAAGGGTGGCGAAGTATAATGAAAATTTTTAAGGCAAGGAGATAAATTACTTTTTTTGTAGTGTAATAAGGTGTCACTCTTTGATTGGGTAAGTTGTTTTAAGTTCATGAATCGTATTAATTTGTAAGAAAACAGGAATAAGTACCTGTAAATTAACTATATTGTGTGAAGAAAATTGAAGCAATTTGCCTTTAAATAAGTACTAATTAATGCCAACGTTGATGAGCATATGCTTATTAGTGTGGGCGGTTGTAGTTATTTGTGTGGATGGATTTTTATACATCAAAGAAAAATGTTATATCTGCGTTCTCTATCCATCCACGTCGGGGTGTAGATAAGTCAAACCTACTCGCGAGCTTTTTACATTCGGTTCGACTTGACTTAACTCGGCTTGTACTCGTTAATTTTATGTTTGAAAAAATGTTCGGCTCGAAATGGATAAGCTCGTTGAACAATAAACACATCTTGAGTAAATAAGTATTCGTTTCGACTCGATTTGGCTCGAAACTCGAACTCGATGTGTTCAAACTCGAAAAAATATTTGGCTTGATTCGGCTCGTAAATACTATTAAGGTCACATTAAACTTATATAGTATTTAAAAAAATGATCATATATAAGTCGAGCACATAAATATTCGTTAGGGTGGAGCTCGGCTCGAGCTTTGCTCGAGCACAACTCGAACTAAGTCTAAATATTATAAATTTTAGACAAGTTTGACTCGACTCATTTACACTATTACATCCACGTTCTTCGTAGACATCTAATTAACTTAGATTTTCTTAATCATAATCAATATCTACTGAAGTCGGTATAACATGATTCAATTAAGCCCGCCTTTGTACTTCGTTGGGTGTTTCAAAATGCCATTGCCGCCAAGCGATCTCCGATCATGGCCGACGTGAGGGAGAAGCTAGAGTACCTATCGCTGGTGAGCCCGGTACTGATGGTGTTGGGAGTCCCCCACCACTCCATCAGAGCTGCCAACAAGGTCTTGGCCGAGTCTGTGATAGAACTTGGTTCCAAGCCCGTCTCAAGGAGAAGGCCGCCCACTGTGCCCATTGATTGGCCCTCACCCTCGTCACGGTCATCCCCGCCATCACTTCAGTCGTAAGATTAATTGATTGATATCTTGTTTTTAATTTGCTAAAATACTTGTGCTTTATGAGTTAAAGATATAGTTTTAAATATTATATCTCTGATCACGTAAGATTTTTAGGCGCTTCAAGGCAGTTGAATTGGGTTAAACTATAATATAAAATTATAAATTAAGTATTTATGAAATAATAAAAAATATATTTTATCATCAATATTTTATTACCAAAAATTTTAAAACAATATTAGATTTTATAAAAAATTCGTATTTAAAGACCAAATTAAAATAGTGCAAAAACGTAAACTTTAACCGATTTGAAAGCGATATATATACATCGGTTTTGCAAGTCAAGTCTTTACTCAGATTTGCTTTACCTCGTATGGTTTGCGGTTAGTTTTGTTCTCTCCTATCTTTATCGATTCTATTTTAATTTCATTTGTCACATAACTATGTGTATAAGATAGATAAAATGATTATAATTTGCAACTTTTTAGAGAAAAGTTTTACTTCTAATTCTCTAAGTGACCCAACTCAAATAACCTTATAAATATGGGTTAATCATAAATAAATAATCATTTCACTTAAGTTTGACCAAACCTTTAAATGTAGCTTTTATAATGAAAACCAGTTCATAACTCACAACCGCTTTATAAATTTAATTTATTGTACATAGCCTGCGCGTTGCACAGATATATATTTGGCTAATTCAAATAAAGCTCCGTGCCTCCCAGCTTGCCTATAAAATTGATTTATGATGCTCACCTAAGTCATAAAATTTCTCAATCAACAAATATATCAGTTATTAACTTAGCATAATGCATGTCAAATATGTTTAACTCAACACACAAAGAGTACTAAACATGTTGACATCTTCTTGTATGATTGTTAGTCTATGGTATCATCCATGACATTTGTTCACGGCGCCAGGTATTTGGTAACAGGTGTGGGCAAATGACGATATTATCGAAATTGGTTGGCTGTGCTACTCTCATCATTTGATTCAATTCTAAGCAGTGGGTTAACAATATATTGCAGTCAACATAAACCCATGGGAATGAACTATAGATGTTGAAATAATTAAAAAAATAATTATCGGAATATTAAAGTGTAAGATTAATTAATTGGGGGAATTGTGATATGATTAGAGGAATTAGTTCTTTTAAATCTAGTGTTATTAATTAAGCGAGCTAGTTCGTGAGCATTCGGCTTTCGGCTCGGTTCGACTCGATTCAAAACTCGACATTTAAATTCTCAAACTTGAACTCGATTCGAAATTGAATTTTACGAGCCAAGCTTGAGCAAGGCCATGTTCGACTCGACTCGACTTGATTATAACTCGAACTCGATTAAATAAAATAATATAATAATATAGTTTTATATTATATATATATATATATATATATACTAATAAGTTTAACTCTAAGTAGTTATATTTATTCATCCACAATATTTTATCAAAAAAGTGATATAGTTGAGATGGTAAGCATCCAAAGTCTTTGACCTCAAAAGTTGTGAGTTTAAATTATGCAAACTTTATTTTTTTAATTGAGGTTCTTCTAACTTTTAATCGAGCCGAGTTCGAGCTCACGAACGAGCTGGGTTCGAGCTCATAAAAATTAAACAGTTTAAATATATTCGAGCTCAAGTCGAGTTCGAACATGTAAAAAATATTCGAGTCGAGTTCGAACATGTTTACTCAAAACTCGTTTGATCACAAGTCGAGTTTGAACGAACTTCAAACTATTCGAGCTGAGCATGAACACAAGTCGAGCTCGACTCGATCGCTCGTTTAGCACCCCTATTCAAATCAATCGCCTTAAAAGAATAGCTACTTAAGAGGTAATATCATTCTTGGCATTTGCAATTTGAGGATTGAAGTAAACAACTATAACTTAATGTCTTCCGTGTTGGAAAGGATAATTTTTCTTGTTTTCATTCTTTTAGAACTTCATTTTTTTACCCAAAATTTCACCATTCAAGACTTGATCAAAGGGTTCCGAGATTGACTTTATTTGAGTATTCAAATTGGCAGTTAAGTAGTACTCTTATTACACCGTCACCTTTTTATCTAATATATATATATATATATATATATTA
>JAVDBV010048235.1:0-21567 GCA_032619315.1 Piper longum | reverse complement strand
AAAATAAAGTCACAAATAAGGAGGTTATGGTCCATAAATTCACAAGCAATTTTTCATTCTAGCATCCCATCGTCCATAAATTTTGGTCTTGAAAACTAATGCTAAATTTTGAAAATCAAAACTAAAAAAAGAAATAGAATCTTTTTATTTTTATGGATTCAGGTACGCTTCTATTATCAAATTTTGTTTCTTGATGATTTGATCTTTAGAAGAATAAACTTGTATGGTGATGATTTTTTATCATCCGTATTATTTGGTTTAAAGTTAAAATTTGTTTTTAAGTTATTAATTTATATTAGATCATTGAGGATTAATTTGATTTGTATTTAATTTCAAATCAAGATTTAGAAAAAGATAGATCCCAAAATAAATTTTATTGAAATTGTCTAATCCCATATCATATCAAGATATAAGGATTCAAAATCTCAAAATAATACTAGTTTGTAAAAGAAAATAAATTGATATGGTCTTCCACCCATTAGGAGTTTCCAAAAATTGAGAACTAGTTATTGTCATTTTCACAAATTAGATTAAATAAAAATACAATAAATTTGAATATAGGATGATTATTCCCAAATCAAGGTGTTGTTTGTGTAAAATATCAAGTGAGGAAAATAAAGTTACAAAAGGAATCCATTCAAAATATAATGCATCTATTTAAAGAATGTGAACAGACAATGGTTTATGGCTTGAATTAACATAGATAACGTTGAAAAATGACCGTATAATCCATCAAAAAGTTATTCAGCATAGGATTATTTAAAATGAATACAAGTCAATCTTTCATGAACATGATTGTACAATATCCACAAGATCCACCCAAAGGATATAAAATATATCCGAACCTTTCATTACCCCTAACGGCAACGATGACGGTCAAGCGGCCATGCCGGCTAGATCCGGCCGCCGCGGCCAAACCAAGCCACCTACTAGCAAGATCCACCCAAAGGATGGCCAAATCTGGCTAGTCATGCTGCCATAGATCATGGTAATTGCACAATCATGTTCATGAAAGATTGACTTGTATTCATATTCAATAATCCTATGCTGAATAACTTTTTGATGGATTATACAGTCATTTTTTCAACGTTATCTCGGTTAATTCAAACCATAATCCACTGTCTGTTCACATTCTTTAAATAGATGCATTATACATTTAGGTTGCTTTTTGCATATTGGGCAACTATCCTCAAGTTATATGCCTCTATTACTTAGAACATCTTTAGTAGGGAGAATCTCATGAAACAACTTCCACAACAAAAATTGGCCATGGGCATAATATCAATTCCCCACCAATCTTTCCATAATTTTGCTTCATTACTTCGAAAATCCGTCCTTAATTTCTGAGGTAACCAAGTTTCTCATTTTATTTACTTAGAAGCTGCCGTTTTTAACAATTTAATTGAGTTTTCCTGTGCAATGAGCAATATGTGGCCTCAACATTAAATTTATTCTAGCATCCTCTTTTTCAACGATAATTATTATCTTTTTCGCTTTCCATCTGCCTTTGTAAGATAGAGTATTCACTGTCTTATTTAAGTAGTTGTTGAAACTATTATTTCAGCTTTGATATGCCACAATCACATATTGGAATCCATGGGTTCATCCACTTTTATATTTTTTTTAAACATATTTTGCCTTTTAGTTTATTCAGCCATTTCCTAGCCCTACATCATAATCCACCTAGATCTGTGCATCAGTTCTGTTTGCTTGAATTGTCTTTTAACTACCTTTATTATTTTCATTTGGGCACTGTTCATACACAATATCAGCACCTTTGCAGATAATTTATTGATTTTCATCACTCAGTTTTTTATATAAAATTATTTTTTAGTCTTCTCATAATTTTTGACAATTTTTTTATATTCCTAATTCTTTTTTTTCTGCATTTGTGTTTTTTTGTAAGGAATTTTATGAAGATAAGAAACAAGGCAACCATCCCATTCTCATTCTTCTCGTATAAATAAGCATCCATAAAAATGACCTAAAATTACATTTTCATCCTTTTGTTTTTTTTTAAATAACAAAATCTTCCCGAGAGTTATTAGAGAGCCTAACAATTATTCTATAATGAAAGTTTTAAAATCTTTACTTTCTTTAAGAGCAATCACTTTAATTCCCTATTGTTCAGTTCACATGAATTTTAATAGTTTGTTTTATACTAAAAATATATATTTCTTGTAATACTCCAATTCGGCCTGAAAAAATGGAGTGAATCTTGATGTTATAAGTAAAAAAATTATTCGTTGCATTATAATTGTACAAATTTTACAGAAATAGATCTCAACCATTAAAGAGGCTTAAGTCATTAACCTTATTCTTTTTTCATATAATGTATGTTAATCTTACTATCATAAGAAGACTTTTATACTTAGAGTTTCTAATATTAGCACTCTAAGTTTGGGGAGATGGGCATCTCCCCTGCAACTAACATGATCTTTGCCACTTCCACTAATGTCTAAGCCATAGGGTGACAAATCTTGCCATTGGTGGAGCGACAGGTGGCGGCTATATTTGTTGGTGGTAGCCAACACTCGTTATTGGTCAAGTAGTCTATTTAGGTATAATGAATGTATACATGATGTATAGGGCTTTTTAGACGGTAGTCGATTTATATACAAACAAGTTTTATGAGTAAATTTGTAATATAAATGGGCAATTGGCAGCCAAATTTGGATGTATTACAAGAGTGCATGTCGCAAAAGTCAAGTGAAAGTATTGCAAGACTCTCCATGCAATCCAAGTGGTAAACAATGAGTCCTAAATTCTTTCTCTATCTCTTTTATAAAACAAAGATCTATTAATCAGAACAAGGTAGGTCAAAATACAATCTCAAAGCTGAGACCAAATTATTGTTACGTAGTCCTGGGCTATGATACCACTGTTTGGCCCTTTGAACCCCAAACCAAACTCTGGGCCCCCAAAAGAAGACTTGCAATAGGTGTCACAGGTTTCTCTTAATCCAAAAATTAACTTAAGAAATAAGGTTTTCTTATTAGCCTATATACAACTCTCGAACGCCTTCTACGACCGATGTGGAATAAACCTAACAACTCCCCTTCACACATCGGACATCTGGCAATCTCACTTTTCATCATTTGGCAATCTAATTTTTCATCATACGACACCCACTCGACAAACTGCCCTTTAAAACTCTCGCGACCCCGAATTAATTATCATCTGGCAATCTCACTTTTCATCAGACGACACCCATTTGTCAAACTCCCCTTAAAAATTCCAACGACCCCAAACATCAGACGGTACCTACATGGCAAACTCTCTTTATAAACTATGGCGACCCCCAAACAATCATTGTCTGACAATCTCACTTTTCATCACCTGGCAAACTCCCCTCACTTTTCATCATGTGGCAAAAACTCTCCTTAAAAATTCTTGCGACCCCTAAACAATCATCGTCTGACAATCTCACTTTTTATCAGATGACACCCACCTAAGAAACTCCATTTTTCATCAGACGGCACCCACCTAGGAAACTCCCCTTAAATCATCAGTGGAACTCATGATCCACAATCGGTGTAGGCAAAGACATCCCCCAAATCATCAGGTGGAACCCATGAAGGAAACATCCACAATCGAAAGGAAACATCCACAATCGATGTAGGCAAACACATCTCACAAGATCATAAATTTGGCTCTCATACCACTTGTTAGGTATGTGTGGGCTCTGATAATACTATTGGGCTATTTGGACCCAAAACCAAGCTCCAGACCTCTAAAAGAAAACTTGTAATAGGTGTCACGAGCTTCTATTAATCCAAAAGTTAACTTAAAGAATAAGGTTTTCCTATTATTTTGTATACAATTCACCAACGCATTCTACGACCGATGTGAAATAAACCTAATAATTATGAGCGATATAATTTAAATTCCTGGTAATCCAGCCAGCAATGCTATTTAAAGACTTCAAATTAGTCTGACAAACATAAGCAAAAGACAAGTTGTTCCAACTTATACAATCTTCTAGATCATTCATGAAGCTGACAATATTAATACAACGAGATAGAAATAAGACATTGACAGAATGCATGCTCTTGGCATAATCCAAAGCTAGAAAGAGCCCTGGACCTGTAGCGTTAGGTTCTGTTCCACTATTGGTAAACAATAGTTGGGAATCCTTCTTAAAAGTAACAAAGCCCCAAAAAGAGATTCCTTCTTTATATCCACTAAAAAGACAAAGTTGCTACCTGTGCATCCCAAAATTGGAATTTAGCATATGGAACAATCTACTTTGGGTAGCGTTACTGGCATGCTAGCTAAAATACTTTGATGAAATTAGTGATACGTGAAAATTTGATGCTGGCTTTCATCAAGAGGGATGGTTTGAAGAGTTTGCTCAAACCCTCAACCCATCGAAATATTGGTAGGTCTGTTCTTATCAGAGGTTTTAAAAAATTAAAGCATGACTCTATCGGGTAATGATGTTTCACATTACTTGATAATCCTGGTGATTTGATGAGACTCATGGGAACTTAAAATCAGTTCTCTATTATTTGCTGTGAAAATAACTAACTTAAATTACTGAGATTATCAATAAA
The DNA here is from genome assembly GCA_032619315.1 of Piper longum. Lineage (NCBI taxonomy): Eukaryota > Viridiplantae > Streptophyta > Magnoliopsida > Piperales > Piperaceae > Piper > Piper longum. The sequence goes on along the minus strand of JAVDBV010048235.1, from coordinate 17,011 downwards.
TTTTCTAGGAAACATCATTAGCCAATTAATTTAGTATTAACAATGGTTGACATTCTGAGTTTCTTTAAGTAAGCTCTTTTGATGGGACGAGGAAGAAACAATTGTATATGTAATGTAGTTTCCTTGTTGTGTATGCTTGCATGGTTTTGCATGATCAATAAAGTTATATTTCATTTTGTTTTAGATTAACTTTTCTTTTTACTAATGTTTTACCAGAACTAACAATTTGTCTTGTTGTTCATTTGCGAAGAAAAAAAATGAAAAACAAGTATACTAATAGTATGCACGGTGTGATGTGCGATTGCAGGATAGAATGATGAGCGAGCTTCATGCACAGGGTAAAGCAATTGATGACATTGCCGAGTGCTTGAAGAGGGCGGCTCTACATCCTAAAATAATTTCCGCTATCATATCTGCTTATGTACTTGGGTAAGTCTATATCTATCATTTTATTCAGTATTGATAACTTCCGCCTCTGCTTTTGTTTCCTATATCACCATCTAACGAATTCGATGTGTTGTCTGTAATAATATATCAGTTGCGAGTTGAGGATAGTGAGTGATGCCAACCTTTTCTTCATTGAAACAATCCTCAAAATATCCTATTTGGCTTGGGGAAATAAAGGCTTTATCATACTTTTAGGTAAATTTCTAGCGTTCCGTCAGTTTGAAATCAATTATATGCAGCCTTCTATTATCTTTTTTTTTTTTTTTTTTTTTTTTTTTTTTTTTTTTTTTTTTTTTGCTTTTGTCTTGTTTTTTAGGAACGATATCTAGTGACTACTGTGTGCTATACTGATGAGATTGTCAAAGTTCTCCATGAGGAGTACCATGGCTAAGGAAAACCTCTTTTGTTTCTTTTAGATGGGCTGAATACAGACAGCAGTAAATAGTCTAAACCTGCAGAGCTTCATGTATGTTTCTCAATTTACTGCCTATGCTTATTTGAGGGATATTTTTGTGATTAGGTATATGGAGATTACTAATAGATATTCACCTGCAGAGCTTCATGTATGTTTCTCAATTTACTGCCTATACTGATTTGAGAATATTTTTGTCATTAGGCTCTTTAGTAACTTGTAATGGTTCTGGAGTGGAAAGATTTCATCGGTTTGTGCTGTTCACAAGTGTTTTTCAATTTTTATAAATTGTGTCATTTGGAAGGAAAATAATGTTTCGTTAATCATTTATTACTTTCACTATGCTACAGGAAATTGAAAAATATGAGACAGATCTAAGTACATTGCATCCTGTACTGACCGAGTGCCGCATTCATAAGAATGATATGGAACTTGCACTTATAAAGTATGCAAATGAAATAAGCTCAGAGGCTCATGTTCAGGTACTTCCTTCACATGCTTGCTTTTGTTCTTTGTTTTTCTGATGGATCCTTGTGGTTTTATTGCTGCTTTTTTCTTTGGATAGAACTGCTTACAATTATTTTCAGTGAAGCTGATTTTAACCGCTATTTTTCCTTGTTATGGGTCCATTACATTTTATCTATAATTAGTTGATGACCTTCAAACAGTTTATTTTTCTCTTCTAACTGTTTCTACCTTCCTTCTATATAATTTTCATGGAACAATTTCTTTGTACGATTATATATGACTTGTGCTGATGGTTGGTAGATGCTCTGGGAGAGGTTGAAATGAGAATTGTGGGGTGGATATGAGTAAAAATTAGGAAAGAGCAAGTGGGAAATGACCAAATAAAAGAAGACGCTGGGTGATAATAATTGAACATAAAAGGCAATAAAATTATCTTAGTTGGCATCTATGTTCATAGAGTATGAAGAAATATAATAACCTTTTGTTGTTTTCATTTGAAGCAGAGAGAAAGGCAAAAGTATACTTGGATGAAGGCTATTGGAAGTGTTATGATATATTAATATAAATTAAATCCAGTTTTAGTTATTAATCAAGAAGAATAAAGAAATTTGGTCTGTGCACCTGACTCAGTTGTTTGGGAAGCGGCAGATGATGGCGGGATGCTTATGGTCATTGTTGTTGATTTTTTTTTACCTCATTTGGTATTCTTCTTTTTAAAATGATGATGCATTGGCAGTCGTTTTTGCTCATATGATAGTTATAGGACATTGTTTTTGTTGGGTTGGTGATGTTTTTACTTTTTTGTTAATCATCTGTATTGATGTTCCCTTCAATAATAGAGGGGTATATATTTTGTAAGTTATGAAAATTACAAGAGCAGGCATGAGAGAATATCAAATGGAGAGTGTGTTTCTCCATCATGTCTATATGTATGGAGGTTGCAGATATTGCTCGTATGCATCGGCGCTACTGGTGAAAATAGGTGTTTTTATAGCTTAATGATGCCACTTTGTATACCACTTCTATCTATGGAAATGGTCTTGAACTTTCTTGTGTACTTTTACCAACTGAGCTCCTGACCGAGATTGGCCTTTTTTATTCAGTTCTGTGTTTCACTATGGACATGCTGCTGCTCCGAACGATAGGGTATGCAAATCGTTCTTAAAAAAAAAATTGTATCCAACTAAATTTCTTATGTGTCATTTAATATTGAATTATCTGATTAGTTTTTTTCATCAAGTCAATACTGTCGTATGATCCAACCGTGGCAACAATTTAGACTTGGCTTAAGATTTGATTTTTGAAAAAAAGAGAGATAAGTAATAGAGCAATTAAATATGGCGCATTAAGAATTAAGGCACATTTATTAGGTTGGGTTCAAGATCAATATTTCATATTGAATACTAATTTGAACGAAGGATCAAGGGCATAAAGAGATGGAGATTGGCACGGGCAAGATAAATCATTACGGCATTTCGTTTTTAAAAAAAATTCAGATTGTCAGACGGGATAATTTGGTCATATTAATTCGACCCATGTGTCATGAAAAACTTTTGATTTAATAGAACAATATGAGGAAGTTTTTTTATGCACAATTTTTTTTTAACATTGCATTCCGGTTTGCAGAATGGATTAATGTTTTTTGATTTTGGTCCTTGCTTACCTTCATTTGCAGACATTGATGGATGGAGATATGGCATTGCTAGATATGGGTGCAGAATACCATTTCTATGGGTCTGATATTACTTGTACATTTCCTGTAAGTTGACGGGTTCAGAATTGTAAATTGTAATCCTTGCTAAATATCTATTGTGTGATGGTTGCCACTAGTCCGTGTACAAGTTTTGATTGCTATAACTACTTACGTAATATCTGTGTTGAAAAGATGGAAAAGTAATGGAAGTGGATATATATACAATATTGTGCTATGATTAATATAGCGGGCTTGATAGGCGATAATTGATACTATTGATGGAAATGAAATCTTCTGCATAATTTATTAGTTAAATGGTTGGGCAAGCAAAGGGAAGAAGAGGTAAGGGGGAAAGAAGAGGAAGTTTGACAATAACGCTGGTAGGGGAATGACTGCTCACCGAAAAAAAATATTTGTTCTCAATATTAACTATTTTTTTCAATGTCTATATGTTTATGGACTCAAAAGACCTACTACTATTATTATGAAACAGAATAAAGTAGGAATCTTAGAACATTAAAATCCAAACTGCTAAGAATAATAAAAACAAAAATTGATGACAATCAAGGATATTTGACCTTAGCTGCATCCATACATATGCGGAAAGAGTGTGTCTGATCATGTCCACCGTGAACATACCTGGATAGCGGACCCTTTTCCACTCTACCCACTTCCACTTCCCCTACAACAAGTTGCTCCTGGCAGGAACACTATATAGTTGACAACTGCTCCTATTGTTTTGATTATTTAGCATTGATTCATGGATGTATAGCATTTGCAATATCACATTTGCTTTTAGTTTTGATTGTCTGTTTGTGTTGATTTAACTTTGATAGTGTTTTCTTTGATGTTATCACTCAGGTCAATGGAAAAATTACAAGTGATCAATCCCTCAAGTACAATGTAATTTGTTGTTTAATGCAATCTATTTGTATATAAGCTATGAAGAAAATGTTTCCTTATATTTTTGTATCTGAAGGCTCATGATGTGGTTACATCAGCTATGAAACCAGGTATTAAGTGGTTAGATATGCACAAGGAACCTGTATCACGTTGTTGGTGTCATGGTTTGTTGTCCATGTTTTTGTATCTTTATTGTCTCAAAGAGGTATGCTGAGACTCTTGGAAAATATAGATCTGGTTCAACTTTTATTTTGGTGTTTTTATATTACCTTTTACCTGTGTTGTCTTTTGGCTGTTACAAGATGCTGAAAGAAGGCTAGCATGTGTGTTTCGTGCACTGCGTCTTATTCCAGTTTATCTTTCTTATTATCATTTAAATCACTTGTGGCAGATAAGCTGAGAAAACTGTTCTTCAGTCACTGACAATCGGTGGAATAATACACGGGTAAGGACACAAACCTTAACACATATTTTTGAAATCAGGAAAGTGTAATCATAAGGTAAGATAAATTTGCTTTCTTTATTTACTTCTAGTGATCTTGATGAAATGATGGCTGAGAGATTGGGAGCTGTTTTCTTGCCCCATGGTCTTGTGCATTTCCTTGAAATTGATACTCATGATCCCGTTGGCTATGTGTTGAGGTAAAGATTGGTTGCTTTCTTGTTGCGACTTTGGTCTTGACTTTTTTCTTCAGATTTTGGTTTTCTTGCTCCTAATCTTTATTTAAAATCATGATGAACAGGGACTTGGAAGGCCAAAGGAGCCTGGACCGAGTGCTTTACGGACAGTTAGGGATGTACAGGAAGGCATGGTTAGTGAACTTTGTATAGAATTGGAACGGTAGGAATCATCTAATCAATTTTTGTGTTTTTGTAACTAATGCTAGTTGTGTAGATACCTGCTAGATGTACATTCATGAATGTAGTTTACAATCTATGACAGGTGATAACTGTAGATCCTGGGCGCTACTTCATAGAAGCCTTGCTTTATCCAGCAATGGAATGTGCAAATTTGTCCAAGTTTTTGAATTTCACAGAGAAAAATTTTGGAATTTTGGAGGGGTTCGAATTGAAAAAATGTTTTCCAACAATGAGAGGAAATTTTGCTAAAAAAAAAGAGAGGAAAGATTTATAGGATTTATACAACATTTGAGGGTTGAAGACTGTTCATTTACAATCTATATAATATTTTTGTTAAAAAATCACATGCTCTTCGCCACTTCCACCGGTGTCTAACCCATAGGGTGGCAAATCTGGCCATTGGTGGAGTGACGGGTGGTAGCTATATTTGTTGGTGGTAATTGGCCAAAACTCGTTATTGGTTCAGTATTCTACTTAGGTATAGATGAATGTACACCTGATTTATAGACCTTTTTAGACAGTAGTCGATTTATACACAAACAAGTTTTATGTGTAAATTTATAATATAAATGGGCAATTGGCAGCCAAATTTGGATGTATTGCATGAGTGCGAGTATTGCAAAAGTCAAGTGAGTTTTCCAAGACTCTCCATGCAATCCTTGTGGTAACAGTTAAAGATGGATTGGTGTGAAGAGATTTTGTGTTGCTATCATTACCAATCAATCATTTTTCTGATGGGCTTTCTGAAAAAAATTCAAAAAAAACTAAAAAATGAGTTCTAAATTCTCTCTTTTTTTGTTTTACATAAACAAAGATCTACTGATGAGAACAAGGTAGGTCAAAATACAATCTGAGAGCTACAGAGGCAAAATTATGTACCATATAATTTACATTCCTGGTTATCCAGCTAGCAGTGCTATTTAAAGATTTCAAATTAGTCTTACAAACATAAGCAAAAGACAAGTTGTCCCAACTCATATAATCTCCTTGATCATTCATGAAGCTGACAATATTAAGACAATGAGATAGAAATAAGACAGACAAAATGCATGTTCTTGGCATAAACAATATATAGCTTGGGCTCCGCTAACGAATCTGTACATTAATTAAGACAATCTAATTGGATTTTACTTTCTAGAATTGCAAATGTTAATTTTTTTTAAAGCAAATCACACTTAATACCGAATAAAATTAGCACTCTCAACATCATTTTAAAAAAAATGAAAGAGGGTTGAGAGACTACTCTGGGTAAGGGACGAACAGGGTAGACATTACAATAGCAATATTGTGGTGTAGGTGTCGGAGGTGGGTGGGTGGGTGGGTGTGGGGGAGGTGTTATGGGGCGTTCTAATAAAACAAATCTGAATAATAATAAAATGTAAGGTGCACGAATGAATGACGATGAATCGATGCTGTATAATTAGATCCGCAATATAATGGTAGTCTTCAAGACTTGGAACGCGTAGGCGGCCCGGAAAATGGATAATGCAGCCACCCATCAAGAACAGAACCATATCTTTCGAAAAAAAAAGGGAAAAAGTGAGAACCAAATGCGAATAGTGGGATGGAATATTAGCATCTGGCAACCCATTATTTAACACTGTGAGAACAATTGTGAAGAGACCCAAACGGAATATGACTAGCATCTAGCAATGCACAATTGAACCCAATGCAGACACTTCCAGAGCGTTCGTTCACAAGGACCCAAACGGAATATGCCCTTAGGAAGGGCACGCAAAGGTTCACCGTGCGATTTTGTGTGTTAAAACCCAAGACTCTGATTTTGTTCCGCTAGAATATTCTATATCCTTGAGCACTTTTCCTACCGGCCGCCGATAAATTCTACACCCATTCCCAGTTTCAAATCTCAAGCAACAATCTGTCTCTTGTCTCCATTGTTTGCTCAATTGTGAGATTGTGGTGAAGAGATCATGGCCGGGATAGTTGTGGTGTTCGACTTCGACAAGACGATCATTGACTGCGATAGCGATAACTGGGTTGTGGACGAGTTGGGTGCCACGGACCTGTTCAACCAATTCCTCCCGTCCATGCCATGGAACTCGCTCATGGTTGGTTTTCTTTTTGTTTTTGCATTACATTCTTTATAATTCTTTTGGGTTTTCTTTAAGCTCTTTTGATCATCATGGAGATTTGTTGGTTCCTCTTGCTTTTTTTGGTTTCTGTGTTGTAGTTTCCTAGTTGTATTCGATTGTATGGTTTTGCATGATCAACAAAGTTATATTTTCATTTGGTTTTCGATTAACCTTTTCTTTTTACTAATGTTCTACAAGAACTAACAATTTTTCTTGTTTTCATTTGCAAAAAAAAAGGAAAAACAAGTGGGCTAATAGTATGCATGGTGTGATGTGTGTTTGCAGGACAGAATGATGAGCGCGCTTCATGTCCAGGGTAAAACAGTTGATGACATTGCCGAGTGCTTGAAGAGGGCGCCTCTACATCCTAAAATAATTTCCGCTATCAAATCTGCTTATGTACTTGGGTAAGTCTATACCTATCATTTTATTCAGTATTGATAACTTCCGCCTCTGCTTTTGTTTCCTATATCACCATCTAACGAATTGGATGTGTTGTCTGTAATACATCAGTTGCGAGTTGAGGATAGTGAGTGATGCCAACCTTTTCTTCATTGAAACAATCCTCGAACACCATGGCCTGTTGGGATACTTCTCTGAAATCATCACAAACCCAAGTTTTGTTGATGAGGAAGGGAAACTCAGAATCCTCCCTTACCGTGATTTCAAATCTTCGACCCATGGCTGCCTAGTTGAGCTGTGTCCACCAAACATGTGCAAGGTAGCATAAATTGTTTATTTTCATCTTCTCTTTGTCTACGTTAGACTTGTTTAAACAAAATAGTAATTGTTTGGCTCGCCACAACAGGGCACAGTGATAGAGAGAATTATGGCATCAATCTCAACTGAGGAAGGTGGGAAGAAGAGAATCATCTATCTGGGAGATGGGAACGGAGACTATTGTCCATCTCTGAAACTGAGAGAAGGAGACTTTGTGATGCCCAGGAAGGATTACCCACTGTGGAATGCAATTTGCAGCAGCCCATTGCTGCTCAAGGCTGAAATTCATAAGTGGAGCGATGGGGAGGAGCTTGAGAGGGTGCTGCTTTGCCTTATCAAGACTGTTTTGTCGGAGGAGAGTTCTTATACGCCCTCCTCAATTGACAGCATGCCTCTCACAACCCCGTTACCGGCACACGAGTCTCTCCCCATGGCCCTTTACAATGTAGAGAAGAAAATGTGTTTGTGATACCCGCACAGCTCTATATTTTTTTTATACTTTGCAATGCAAATTGATTATACGAATTACTTGTAACAATTGAGGAGGCCGAACTAAGCCTTACAATTTAAAATCAAATTTATTATAAATTAATTTTCTAATCTATGAGTCAAGTGTTATAATATAAAATTAAGAGTATTGAAAATTAAATTTTTATTAATTTATCAACGTCGTAAATAAATTCTATGACATAAATTTTTTTATCAATTAAATTCATATGCAAAGAATTTGTTAAAATTCATAAAATAAGTCATGCCATGAAATTCAAATTCTAAGTCATGTTATTAAATTCAAATTCTAAGTCATGGAATAAAATAAAATATAAGATAACTAACGTTTGGAATCAATTAAGACCCATGAAATCAATTATAGATCCTAATACATAAACATGAAATATTTGATTTTTAAATTAAATTCTCAAATTCAGCGAGGCCGCCTCTTTCCCCGAGTGGAAGGAGGCGCGGATTGTTCAATGCCCGCCATGGCCTCAAATCTCATCCGCGCATCAGCCTCCCAAATCTCGTCGCTCTTCTTGCCTCTTAGGCAGCCCCTCGTTTCCCTCAACACCCTTCTTACTTCTTACGCCCATTCTACGTGTCATTGAAACCTCACCCAATCACCATCACCTCCCCTCTTCCCAATCAATTGAGCCGATCCAACACTCCCCACTTCATTAAGACCACATACTATTATTATTATTATTATTATTATATATATATATATGTTAATATTCACATGTTAATTAGAGGAAGTGTTTTTAAGTGCACAGTCTGCATCCACTCTGCCCACATATTCTTCAAGATTGTCCTACTCAGCTTAAGTCATATTTTAACTCTCGTTTTATGGAACGGATCAGTAGGCTAAAAGCCTGATTTGTGGGTAGTGGGAATGTTTGACTGCGCCACTATAGGAATGGGCCTTTTATTTAGCTCAGCTCAGCACATCTTCTTTCCGGTTTCTACCCGCCAACCAACCAAAGCATTTTGTAGGCGTATATAAAAAGGGGGCATAGAGGGAAGGGATGAGGAGGCCCAGCACAAACACTGAGGCAAACAGTGGCTTCTCGTTTGTTCGGCTTCCTCCCCCCATTCCCTCCTCCCGTCCGCATCACCGGTAGCTTCCTTCCATTTTCTTAGATCGTTTCCAGATTTTCTTCCTCTTGAGTACTCTCCCCTTCATGTATGTCATGCCTCTCCTTGTATGCGCTGTTAGAATTCCGTGTTTGAATTGGGTAAAAGAATCCATTTTCCGGTCCTCTTAGTTTTTTGGTTAAGCTTTGTGCGCTCTGGTTTGAACCCTTGTTTGTTTGATGAATCGAGTTTTATGATTCCATCTTCTTATATTTGAAGGGAAATCAGACCAAATAGAAAACAATATATTTTATTTCCTCCACAACCCAATTTGAGTGTTTGGAGTATTATCTAACGGAGATATTAGACTCACTAAATTAATTAAGAGATTAATTTTAATTTAATATTAAATTAATTAAATATTATTTCTTGATTTTATATTAATTTGAAATAATAATTAAAATTTTATAAATATTATGTCTTTTAACGTAGAAAAGATAAAATAAGAAGTCATAGTGTTTTTTAAAAAAAGATAATAAACGATAAAAATCAGACTTTTTCCGATAATCAAGTTTTAGCTTGAAGTGCAGTAATTTTTGTCTCTCATCCATTTTGCTTTTTATCTTATTTCTTTTTTATTATATATATTTAAATTCTTCCCCCAGAAAAAAACAGCAAAAAAAGGAAGAAGTTTGTGGGCTTGTCAGAAATGCAGGATCCGGCCATGTTCCAGAGCATGAAGCTGCCCCACTTCCCGGAGCATGAGCAGCTCAAGTGCCCGAGGTGCGACTCGACCAACACGAAGTTCTGCTACTACAACAACTACAACTTCTCCCAGCCCCGCCACTTCTGCAAGAACTGCCGCCGCTACTGGACCAAGGGCGGCTCCCTCCGCAACATCCCGGTCGGCGGCGGCACCCGCAAGACCAACCCCAAGAAGCCCAATTCCAAGAAGCCCTCCTCCTCCTCCTCGCCTGGTTCGGCACCGCCGGCGTCAGGTCTTGAAGCGGCCATCCCCAAGCCGGAGCTGGTGGGTCTCTACTCCGCCGACCAGGCCGGCTCTGACCACGACCACCCCCGGATGCTGGATGCTGCCGGGAGCTTCAACTCGCTCTTGTCGGCAAATGGGCAGTTCGGGAGCTTGATGGAGGGTGTGAATCTTGGCGCTGCTGCCGCTCATCATACCCGGGAGCTGGCGTTTGGGGAGTACATGGAGAATGGGAGTGATCAGGTTTCTGGTACAGCAGGTGGTTCCATGGAAGAAGCCCGTGACTCGAGCTGCTGGAATGATCCCCATGGATGGCCTGACCTCGCCATTTACACGCCGAGTTCGAGTTTCCAATGACGGAGAGGGTGGTACCATGGTGAAAGGTACAGATGAAAGGTTGATTTTATTGCTCGCTATAGAGTTTGATGGGTATCATCCCATGGCTTGGCCTGTTCAAGAAGAGTGTCTGACGTGTAGATTAATTACATTCCAATCTGTTCTGATCATTTTACTACTGTATAACATATGAATATATACAAGATGAGTGGGGTGATGTGGGTTTTTGTCTGTGTGTCGATGATAATTGTTGTCATGGTGGGCATTTTTCATGTTCTTCACGTCCTAAGCCTAATGACCTGTCCTTCAAAACTGACGATGCTTGTTTTGGCTTAGTCATTGTTCAACTTTAGGGAGTGGGCAATGAGGTCGGCATGGATGTCCTCTTTGTAATGTTCCCATGATGCATGCATCGTACCAAATCGGATCCCAGCAATGTAGTCAAATGGGCGTATTTCTTTAGTGTCTCCCCACCTTGTTCAAAGCCTCGCTCAGAGTGCCGAGATTTGATTTGTTATTTAGATTGTTTAAAATACCATGATCTCGTCACGTTTTCCAAATCAAAACATTCTCAACGTGTGGGATTCAGTGTTGGCTGGTCTTCCAAAAAGAGAACTGAAAAAAAATGCATTAGATGGGGAGGTTTGAGCAGTTTTAGTGGTCAAGCTAGAGCAAAGCTATTGTTTATCACATTAATAAACGACATTATATATGGTCATCTTCCTTTCCATAACAGACTTGTAACTCATAGGTGAACGAATCCGTGTCGCTATTTGCAATTTGCGATTAATGAGAGTTGATGGTGGTCCAAAAACCTAAGTAATTTGAGTCCACTCTTTGAGATAGAGTGGTGTGTAAATTGTAAAATGTCAGTTGGGTTGTGGAGGGATTCAATTGGTGAGGCGTCCTGATTCCTACCAGTATGGAAATATTACAAGCGTGAAAGATAATGACATGACAGTGGGGCACGTTTTTTTTAACTTGTATCTCACGGCTGACCCAGCGTGATCTTCGTTGAGTAAACAGAGTTGAGAACTGTGGAAGCCCACCATGTATGGGGTGTGTCAATATCATGGCCTTGTTTATGAAAGACTGTTCGCTTTTGCGGTGAAGTGTCATGTACAAAAATATCTTTGCAACGGTGCGGTGTCGATACAATAAAACAATGTCATTACTTATCATGGCTTGTAGACTTGTAGTATTTGATGATTTTTGCCCTTCAAAAAATTATATTCAGACATGAAGACATGATGCCGTAAGATATTTTTCTGCATTTCAAACAGAGAGAATGGTGCTCTTTCCATACAATTAGTTAAGATTAAGTTGAAAGTATATTATTTGATGAAGTATTGCCTGTTAAATAGGAAAAATTCTAGGGCTATAGATCCCACCCATTCGCTTATATTTTTGTGTTTGTAATTGTGTGATAATTATACAGAAAAGAAGAGAAAAGTTTACAAATAAAGAAGATTTAAAAATAATTGATTAGAGGGATTTCGTTGGGTATACGAGTATATGTAATATCTATAAGCATAAGCCAATTTTTATGGCAATTTTTAAGAATGTTTTAAGACTAGCTAGAATCCGATTTAATTGAACAAGCAGTTAACGTTATGGAAGAAACAAATGTATACGTAATATTAGAAATTCATTTGGTCATGATTTGATTTATTAAGTTATCAACCATTCTGAACTAAATAGAACAAAAATGATGAAGAACTTATTTACAATATTAAAAAACTGGTAAAAACTTCAAGTTATTTAATCAGATTGACTTAAAATGTAAGCGATAGTGATAAAATGCTTAATTATAGTCGATTTACTGATTTGATCGAATAATATTTAATTATTTCATATATAATTGTAAAACTCATTTTTGCCTCAATATTAATCTTAAAACTTTTAATTGTCAAAATAACAATTCAATTAATTTGCTTAATTTAAATTATTTAATTACTTATTTCCCAATTTGTAATACTAGATTCTGGTAGTTTGGATGGTTTGATTATTTTGTATTTTATAAGTGAAAAAGTATTTTAAATATGTATATAATTTTTAACTAACATAATATTATTTAATTGAATGAGCAGTTTATGTTATGGACGAAACAAATGTATGCGTAATATAAGAAATTCATTTGGTCATGATTTGATTTATTAAGTTATCTATCATTCTAAACTAAATAGAACAAAAATGATGAAGAACTTATTTACAATATTAAAAAACTGGCAAAAAATTCAAGTTATTTAATCAGATTGACTAAAAATATAAGCGATAGTGATAAAATGCTTAATTATAGTCAATTTACTGATTTGATCGAATAATATTTAATTATTTCATATAAAATTGTAAAACTCATTTTTGCCTCAATATTAATCTTAAAACTTTTAATTTAATTATTTATTTCCCAATTTGTAATACTAGATTCCGGTAGTTTGGATGGTTTGATAATTTTATATTTTATAAGTGAAAAAGTATTTTAAAAATATATATATATATATTTTTTTATTGAATTTATAATAATTAAAAGAGGTAAAAAGTTAACCACATAATAAATATTTGATCAACAATAAAATAGTGAAAATTTGATAAATTAAAGTAACTTAGTTATAATAATTTTTTTAAAAAATAATTATAATTAATATTATTGACCAAATGATAACCTATCCATTCATATCACTAGTCGGAGGAGTATGTTTGGCAGGGAGCGGGAGAACTGATTGTTTTGGAGCCAACCAAAACAATTATTAACACCGTGTTGTAAGCTAATGAATTGTGTGAGGAAACAAAATAAGTAGGAGCATTATGGGCAGCAAGCACGATGTGGCAAGTCGTCGCATGCGGATGGTTACCAGGTCACGTCATGGCTGCTTGAATCTGACCTTCGAGAGAGAAAGGGCCAGCAGTCATTAGAGTTGCTCGCAAGCCTGCTTCCAATATCAATTCATGGCCCAATTCCCAGCTTCCCTTCAGACACAGCCCATCTCTCTCTCCCATGTTGCCGACATGCTTCTTCCAGCACAATGAAGGCAAAAGACCAACTACCCATTGCCGCACACTCCCACACCATATCTGTATCCTCCATAAGACATGTTTGTCACTGCCTCCTGAAAATGAAACGCGTGACATTACGTAATAGGTGTAAACAGACGCAGGCCATGCTTTTAATCTTACCCAATCAAGTTTTAAACTAAGAGTATAATTGACTACAACATTTTAATATTTTAATCATACTTATTAACCTAATAAGAATGGTTTTTTAAAATTTGATATTCTTCCATGTATTTGCTGGCATTCGCCTTTTTCGTTGTTGGGAATTATGATTTAAATTAAAATTCAATTTAAATACAGAGTAGATTTAGAAATGTCATCTTAAAATTTAAATCCAGTTCAAAAATAAGATCAATTTAAGAAAAGTATTTATTCAAAAACTCAATTTAAAATTAGAATTCAAATTTCCCTATATTATGAAAATATTCAATTTATAATTTCATTTTCAATAAATTAATTTATTTTAATATATAATTTAAATTTACAATACTAATGGAATATTAAATTACACTTTTAACATTAAATTTCAATTTTATAACATAAAAAAATGCCGTTAATTTCTCGATATTTTACAACCACGATCAAAATATAACAAAATTATTAGTAAAAAAATAAATTTATATAAAAATCAATTTACAGTTAATATCAAAATTTTAACAATATACTAAAATTTAAATTAAAAATTACAATTCCTATATATATATATATATATATAATTTAAAACTACTTTTAAAATGCCACATACTTGAAATCATGCATACTTCATTACCTTAATATGAGAACTCTCTCATAAATAGTATAAATTTATTTTTAAAAATCAATATATACGAACCCAAAATTTTCTAAATTTTTTAAATGCATTCATTATTTAAATTACAATGTAAAAATAATTGAAAAAAATATTTTCACAACTTAAAATAAAACCACATTTCCAAGATTATGCATGTCCATAATTCAATTTAAGAAACTCATTCTTAAAAAAGAAGATGATTCAATTTAAGAAGCACATTTATAAAAAAACGATAAGTTTAATTTAAAATAAGAATAAAAATGTTCAAATATTTTTAAATTTAAATTTAAATTTTCATTACAAAAACTTTAAATCTATTATGAATCTATCCTAAAAGCACCAAATACCAGATATTATGCGTAGCTCATGATCCATATATAAGAAAGTGGGCCCATTCATTAAAAAAATATTTGCCGATCTCGAGTTTATTCGAATCAGTTCAACTTTCAAATCATGAATATTAGGGTCAGATGGCCATATGACCATATTATATAGGTTAGATATGCTCGATATATAGATGATAGTTTCAGTTATTCTACAAAAGAGCATGAGTTATTAGTGTATATAAGTGGTATATGGATTTTTTGTTTGTGTTAGCCCAAGGTTTTAGGGCTAGATCTAAGCCATTATAACATTTAGCATCCGTTTGGATTTTTTAGGGTATCCATTTTACATGCATCATAGAGATTTTGGACAACCACATTGCCCCTAATTTTATTTGAGTCTCATATTTTCGTCCAATTGAGCTGAGGGTTTCAAGGCTCATTTAATTTTCTTACCTGATTCCACTTTTAGGCTTCGAGTTAATTTCGACTTTTGTCGGCGTCAATTCGAGTTTTTCGTCTATATATATATATATATATATATATATATATATGTATTGTATATAACCTAGCTAGACATTAAGCCCACAAGTTGTTAGACATCCCAATCATGCCACATGGCAAGATCGGGTTCGACCACATTAGCCCTAACAATGGCCACCTATCTTTCTGGAGAATTACCCCCCCTCACCTCAGATACCTTCCCCACTTGACAACTTTGCCTACTCTGTTGGTGATTTCACCACTTTCTGACAATTTTTTGATTGATGACAGTTTTTCTATTGATAGCAACCGAACTCTGTCGATCACTACCCCCATCAAACTCCTTGTCCTCCCTTCTATCGATTGCTCTCCATCGTGCAGCCGTCAACGTTTACTAGTGATGAGCACCAGCGGCCATGAAGCCCGTGTTTGTGTTCGTTTGTTTGCCCATGTCCATGTCCCTTTGCGTGAGTCTCATGTTCATGTTTTCCTTGGTCTAACCATATCCGCTTACCTGTGACCGTGTCCAACTACCTTGCCTATTCAACCAAGTCTAGCTAAGCTCGCCTAGCACCGCGACTCGGCCAAGTCTACCCAACTCGTCCCCATTGACTCTACAGCTTATTTCCAGTGATTTTCAACTATTTTCGATTGTTTTCGATAATTTGAGACTCCTTGCATTAGTCTTCATGCATATTAACATTATTTAGTATATTTTGATATTATAAGTATTTTTATTTATTTATTATTTATATATTTGTCGATTATGATGAATGCATATATAATTTTTTATTATTATTGATGATGTATTTATTTATTGATATTATTTTTTTAATGTTTTTCTTACTTAATTTAATTAATTTATTAATTATTATTTATTGGCTCGTCACGCTATTATTTATTTGTGTTTAGTAGTACATTCATCTATTTGATATTTATATTAATATTATTCATAATTAATTATTATTAACGATTTATTATTTTATTTACTTAATTAAATATCCATTTATTTATTTATTTATGAATTTATTTATTTATCTACTTACTTCATTGTGTATGCGTTAATATTACTCACCTGTAGTCGTATATTTATTTAGTATTATTTATATTATTATTGTTATTCATAAATAGTGTTTTATTATTTTTACGCATTTATTATTCTTCTATTTATTCACAAGTTCATTTTTTTACTTATTAAATATCTATTTATTTATTATTTAGTTATTTAATTAATTATTTATCTTCATGAGCATTTAATTTGTTATTTACTAGTGTTTACTTTTTTCTTGATATTTACTAGAGTACCTATTAGTTTATCGTGTTCTTTTATTTATTTGGCAAGTTTTATCTGTTTATTTATTTATTGTCTATGTGTCCTTTGTTTTGTGTTCTAGACACATTTAGTTATTTCCTTTGCATTGTTTTTTGATTGAGTTCACGTTATTATTGATGCGAGCACACACCACGACCATGCATCATATAGAATGGTCCATTTTTAGCTTAAAAATGGTTTCCAATGTAGGTTCCGAAGTTCGAGCGTGTTGTAGAGGTGTCGATATGCTTGGAGCTTGGACCATAGGTCTCTTAGTACTCTTCTCAGGTTTATCACTTATTTTATTATGGATTTAATTCCAAATTGTAGGACTTGTAAAGTAATTATTTTATCAGACCCTATTTAACATTGGCCATCCAGACACATTTTACTTTAGTGATTAATAACCCTTAAGGGTGTAATCTATCGTGTCATTTTCGAACTTAGCTCCACTTTTATAATTCTCTTATCAACCATATATATAGTTTTTATTGAGTTTTTAGTGAGTCGAGAGTTGGTGAATTTGACCTCGCTTATACCGTGAACATGCATATATGCATGT